>CM028347.1:45050239-45142130 GCA_016618105.1 Dendrobium huoshanense
ATGGGGGCATTTAAAGAATATTAACAAAAATATTTTTGAGAATAAGATTCTAGATCTTGAGATTTTGTTTGTGCATGAGGATGCTAATATTATGTGGGAAAAAGTGGCTAGTGATTTTAAGAATATTGCAAAAGATGACCCTGGAGTATCAAAGGGAAAAGCTCCTAATAGTAAAAATAGTTGGTGGTTGAATCCAAATATGCAAGAAAAGATTAAAAATAAGAAGTTTTGTTATATAAATTGGTTTAATTTTAAAAATTCTGATAATTGGGAAATATATAAAGTGGCTAAAAAGGATGCTAAGAAAGCAATATGCGATGCAAAGACATTAGTTTTTAGTGATTTATTTTAATAGATTAGATACTAAAGAGGGAGAAAGATATATGTATAAGTTAGCCAAACAAAGAGATAGGACTAGTAAGGATTTAGTTCAAGTGAAGTGTATTAAGGATGAAGATTAAAAATACTTTTCTTAGAAGATAATATTCAACAAAGGTGGATGAGATATTTTGCTAAATTTTTTAATGAAGATTATGAAAATAAGATTGGCTATAGTGACCTTAGCACCTTAAATGAAAATAAAGATTTCTATTTTTATCAGCGTATTAGTAAAATTGAAGCTAGAGAGGCTTTAAAGAAAATGAAGGGTGGAAAAGCTGTTGGACCTGATGATATTCCAACAGAGGTGTGGAAATGCTTAGGAGATGAAGGAATTTTATGGCTTACTAAACTTTTTAATACTATTTTGTGTTGCGACCCATGACCCCGAGTTTGAGATTTTGATGATGACAAATAATCTCATCTGAATTATTATTCATTGAATATCATTTATTGTTTGCTATTGTTCATGAGTACTAACATTTTAGGAAGATCACAAGCTACTTAGGACAACAAGAAGACTCAATACTGGTTAGATTAGGAGTATGAGTCTGACAATGTAATTTGTTATTTATTTCATTTTTTATTTTCTTGAGTCTAGCCACAAACTGCATGTAAGTCTGAGCAACCATACACACACGCAGGGGGAGAGGGTTTTAAAAGAAAAAAATATAGATTTTCTTTCTTTGGTGATCGTACTATACAACTTTATTTCGTACTGTACGATCTGAGCTTGTAAAACGATTTATGTGAATTGATTGTACCATACAAATACTATCGTACTATACAATGTGTTACAAATCCAAAACCCTATACGTCAACTTTAACTTAAGTAAGTTTTTCTTAGTCGTTCATATTGTACGAAGGATTTCGTACTGTATGATTTATTTTAAATACTTACTTAAATTAACTCGTGATTAGTGGAATAAATCAATGCTTAATTATTAATTGAACATCGTATTGTACGAACCCATTTGTATTATATGATGAATAGAGACCAATTCTGATCGTCTCGGAGATCGTCCTGGATGATCCCTTGTTTTTGTCTCATCGTACTGTACGATGTTTATCGTACCATACGATGAACAGAGACGACTTTTGATCATCCCGAAATTCATCCTGGATGATGCCTTGATTTTGACCATTTGTACTGTACGATGTATATTGTACCATACGATGTACAGAGATGACAATTGATCGTCCCGGCTATCGTCCTGTACGAGCAGTAGTGTTGAGGATCGTACCGTGTGATTTATTATCGTACTGTACGAATAGATTTTGAACTGTTTGTACACCTTCTTGTCAGGATGAAGCCAGTTTATACATGTCATACTGTACGATTGGAAATCGTAATGTACGATTGTAACGGCTACTTTGAAAATTTCAGAAAATTTGGAGCCTATTTTATGTGTCAAAATTGTTATGTTTTGAGAGAGAGACAGAAAGAGGGGAACGTGATTAGAAGGGGAATTCTTGGGAGAGAGCTCTTGAGAAGATTTTAGGGTTTGAGAGAGGAAGGAGAAGGTGAGCTTGGTGAGGGAGAAGAGGTGTGAGGGAGATCACACGGTTGCTCCGTTCTTGCTGCATCTTGCTCCTCCTGTGGCCCGAGAAGAACTTATGGGAGGCTCTCTAAGGGGGAGACTCTTCTACATCCGTGACCTCGAAGGTACTCTGCCTTCTCCAGGAGGGAGAAAAATGAGAAGGTTCTCTGCCGTCACCAGGAGGGTGAAAACAGTGCTTGGCACTCCGCCACGCCGGATTGGTGAAAGGGAGTATTGTAAGGGCTTCTCTGCCTTATCGAGGGGGGCAAAAGGAGAGCTATAGTTTGTAGTGAAATTCCCGGAGCGGTGGACTCCGGGGAGTGGACGTAGGTCATGGTTTGACCAAACCTCTATAAAATTCCTGTGTGCTTTTTCCTTATCTCTATTTACTTTTGCTTGCTCTTGATTTTCATAATATTTGCTTGGTGAAATTTGTGGAGAAAAGGATTATATTGTTGCACGTTAAGTTCAATTGTTTGCCTTCATAGTAGTTTAAATTTTTCATGTTAAAAATTTAAAAAAATTAAAAAAATTAAAACTCCTGCTTAGGTTTTAATTATTGCTACAAAGTTTTCATAATTCCCCCCTCTTGTGGATCTAGTTATTTCATTTTGAAGACTAAAATGATGTCAAATGAGTGGAGAATAAGTGTGTTAATTCCTATTTTAAGAATAAAGGTGATGCACAAGATTGTGCGAATTATAGAGGTATTAAGTTAATGTCTCATACTTTAAAAATATGGGAGCGAGTTATGGAGCATAGGTTGCGGCGTGATACTGATGTTTCTCAAAATCAATTTGGATTCATGCCAGGTAGGTCGACTATGGAAGCCATACATTTATTAAGAGGTTTGAGGGAGAAATGTAGAGAAAATAAGGAGGATCTACATATGATATTTATTGATTTAGAAAAAGCATATGATAAAGTTCCAAGAGAAGTGCTATGGAGAGTTCTTGAAAAGAAAGGAGTCAATAATGCTTATATTCAAATCATTAAAGATATGTATACAGGAGCTATTACTTGTGTTCAAACACAAGGTGGATTGACCAAGTATTTCCCTATTTCGATTGAGTTACATCAAGGATCAGCCTTAAGCCCATATCTTTTTGCTTTAGTCATGGATGTTCCCATTAGACATTTGCAAGAGGATGTACCTTGGTGTATGATTTTTGCTGATGATGTTCTTCTTGTTGACAAGACTAAAGAGGGAGTTGAAGGTAAACTTGAATTATGGAGGTCAACCTTATAGTCTAAAGGTTTTCGCTTGAGTAGATCTAAAGCGGAATATATGAAGTGTAATTTTAGTAGTAATAGACCTAGTGAGGGGATTGTGACTTTGGGCGATCAAGTCATTAATAAGAGTACACGTTTTATATATCTTGGATATATTGTTCAGAGTGATGGTGAAATAGATGAGGATATTATCAGCATAATTCAAGTTGGATGGTTGAAGTGGAGGAATGCATCGGGCTTGTTATGTGATAGAAATGTATCCCTCAAACTTAAGGGAAAATTCTATAAGAAGGTAGTGAGGCCTGCAATGCTTTATGGTGCTGAATCTTGGCCATTAAAAGAGAAGCATAATACTAAGTTAAGTGTGGCAGAGATGAGGATGCTCAGGTGGATGAGTGGCTTTACCCTTAGAGATAGGATACGAAATGAGCATATACGTGAAAAGGTTGGAGTAGCTCCAGAAGAATATAAGATTAGAGAGAGTCGCCTTAGATGGTTTGGTCACATAAAACGGCGGCCTTCCGATGACCCAATTAGGAGTGTAGAGATTAGATTTGACTTATGTTAAGAAAGGAAGTGGTAGACCTAAAAAGACTTGGTTAGAAAATATTAAGAATGATCTTTCTTTATTATATTTAAATAAAAATTTGATTTTTAATAGGACAAAATAAAGAAAAAAGATTTATGTAGTCGATCCCACGTAGTGGGATAAAGACTGATGTTGTTGTTTGGTGTTTGTTGTTGTATTATACTCGTTTTGCTTAATTTTGTTTAACTTCTGCTTTAAAATTTCGCCTTTCAAAATTAGGGAGAATAGCGGAGTTAATTTGTATTCCCATTTCCGAATGACTCTCGCTCTCCAGTCTTACTCCTTCCTATGAGAGCCTGTGGCTCTCCAAGTCCATCCTGCCGCCTCCTCTCTCCTCTCCTCCGCCCACAAAAAGCTCCGGCGATCATACCGTCTCCTTCACGGCGTCTCTCCGCCTGTCCTAGTGTGTTCTTTTCTGCCTCCTTCAGCGGAGGAACCCGTCAATCCTATCAGCAGCTGCAATGGAGGCTTCAATCCCACGCGAAGAGGACGGAGCACGACAAGGACGAGGAAGAGGAGCGCCTGGTCCACCTACGAGGTGGATGTAGTCTCATGGAGAGAGCGTCGGATTAGGGCTAAAGTTCTCGTCCATGCCGATGTGGACACGGTGTGGACGGTGCTCACTGATTATGAGCGGCTTGCCGATTTCATCCCAAATCTCATTTATAGGTAGGGCCACATTTTTTACGGGGCCAGTTTAGAAGCGTTAAGATTTGGTTTTTCTTTTCTGTTTGAAAAAAAAAAAAGTGTGGTCGTTTTGTTTAATTTTGTCCCCTTTCGCGTGTAGTGGAAGAATTCCCTGCCCGCATCCAGGCAGAATATGGCTGGAGCAGAGAGGCCTGCAAAGGGCTTTGTACTGGCACATTGAGGCGAGAGTGGTCTTGGATCTTCAGGAGTTCACTAAATTGGTAAGTTCCCGTATTGTAAAATACATGCTTGACATGCATATTTTTCTTTTGTGATGTATGTTTGAAAAAGAAAGTTAAGCCAATTTCAAATATTTTCTGTGAAAAAAATAAATAAATCACTTAATTTGTTGACACAAAACTGCATCTCTGGTTATTAATTAGTAGATTCTTCTTTGAACCTTTTATCCTGCGATAATCCGAGCTATTTTTCTTACTTCATTTTTAGTGTTTTGCATGGAGAAGCTGTAGCTAACATGAACATGGTAGGCTTGTATATCAAAGTGACTGTTTAATGTTTAATATGTTATATTGATTTATTGTTATTTGTAGACGGGTATGGATGCATACATATTAGCAGACATTGTTTTAAAAAAAATAGGTTTTCGGCTAGTTTTATTCCTAACACAGCTGACCTAATCTTCTTCTGTTGTCTTATCTTACTTTTAGCCTTGTTATAGTACTTATAAAAGTAGGTATTCAATGTTAAGTGAAATTCTGCCCTCAGAATGATGGAAGGGAGCTACAATTCACTATGGTTGATGGAGATTTTATGAAATTTGAAGGGAAATGGTCTATCAAAACTGGCCCAAGGTAGGAGTCAGGAGGTACCTGCTGTTCAATATTTATTGATTTTAAGTATTTGATTTGTAAACAGTGCTGAGATTTACTTTCCTCCTAGTTAATAGATAACTACTATTTCTACACAACATTCTCCTTTATGACATTTGAACTGGGTGAAAAATTCCAATCAGCTTATTAATGACCAGATGTAATATTTAGTAGATTCTGTGCAATTTTCTGTATTATTCATTAAAGATTTTAAAAGTTTTTTGCAGCTCCTATACTAACCTCTTTGCAGATTTCTACTAATTAGAAAGATGGGCTGGCTTGGATGTATGTTTGAAATTCATAATTGATCATTAATTGATATTTAAATGAACCAGTCTTCGAGTTTCCATGGAAGGCCCTTTTTACATGGTATTACCTTGGCCAGGGAAAAAATTCTCGAATTTGCGTTGAAGTAAAAATCAAATAATACATGATTATAAATTATCTGAGTTGACACCTTAATCTTTATTCTCGTTCTTTTTTCCCCTCATTTCTTTTCTTGGTGACCACTTCCAGGCTTTCACATAAATTTGAATTTAAGGTGCTCTATTTGTTTAAAACTTAATGAGTTGACATGTAATGGCAGCTGCATTATTGTTTTAAATTTTATTTTAGATTTTATTAGCATCTTTTAACCTGACTGGTTTACCATTGAGCCACTACATTATGAGCTATATTTCACTAAGAAGGGATTCTGATTTTTTCCATAATTTACTTTAAAGACATTCATTTGCTCATCAAGCTTGCTGCATTTACCAAGATTTAATTTCTTCAACTGAGTACTAACTTGTTATTTATTAACTATTTTACAAAGTTTTACTTCAATAATAACTTTTCCCTTTTGTTCCTATCATGTGCCAAAACTTATATTGGTATCATTTTACTCACAGGTCATCAACAACAATTTTGACATATGAAGTTAGTGTGATCCCAAGATTTAACTTGCCGGCCATATTTCTTGAGAGAATTATCAGGTCTGATCTTCCAGTTAACCTTCGGGCCGTCGCCTGTAGGGCTGAAAAATGTATTGAGGATGGCCAAATTTCTCCTTTGCCAGTAAATGGTGTAGGTTCAAGCCTCCCACCTTGATGAGGTCATCGATAGGAGATTTCGGCGCGCTTATCAGAGACGACCACGGAGATCGACGGCCGAGATCGCTAGCCTTTATTTTTGATCTCATTTGTATTTTTCAGTTTTCATTTTATGATTGTATTTTCGTAGTTTCCATTTTTACCCCTGAGGGTAATAGTTGCTTGTGTAGCCCCAAGGGGCATTTTAGACTTTGCGCATTATTTTTCTGTTGGGCCTATTTAAATGGCCGTTGTATCTTGTATTTTTTTTTACTGAAATATTGAATGAAAAGCTTTCTCTTGTGATCTCTTTGTGAGTTCCAACCATGATCTCTTAGTGAGTTCATTTTAGATCTCTTAGTGAGTTCTACCCGAGTTTCATGCGATCGTCGTTTTCTCTAGCCAATCCACTACAAGCAAGATTCAATCGGTGAAGGAGCTCAATTCGTGTAAGCCCTCCTCTCCTTGGAATTTGCTTTCTTCCCCAACCCAACCACCGGCCACCCACATCTCGCCGGCTCCACACCTTGCCGCCGGGTCAGTGTTCCCCCACCACCACCTCCTCCCACCGGCCCTAGCCAAGCCCCAATGAAATTTGATTTTCAAATTTCAAAATTTTCTAAAATAGGAAATTCTATTTTTGGAAAGTTTTGAATAAGTTCAAATAATAAAAATAAATTTCTATTGGACTTATTATAAAACTATCCTAGTCATCAAATCCTATTTAGAATCCTCCCCCTCTCTCTCCCCATGGCCCTCTCTCTCTAGCATTGCCGCCGGCCTCCCCTATTGGAAACCCCTTGATTACTCAATTATTCCCCCCCCTCTTAATTCTAATTTAAAATTCAAATTAGAATTTAATTCCCCTCCTTTTCCTTCTAAAACTGAAACGAATTTCAGTTTTTCCCTCTCCTCCTCTTCCCCTCTACCGCCGGCCCCCCTTTATTTTCTCCCCTAATTGACAATTTCAATTAATGTCATTACTGCATTAATTAAAATTTTCAAATCCTAAATATTCCCTCCTAATTTCACTAAAACTGAAATTAAAATTCAGTTTCCCCTCTTACAAACCACCCCTCTCCTTTGCCTTACCGCCGGTTCTCCTCCCCCTTGCCAAACCGCCGGCTCACCCCTCCTCCTTGGGGAAATTTTGCTTGCGGCGACCATTCGGATCCAATCCAAGGATGCATGGATGAGCAAGAGTGGAATTACGGCTTTGAGTACGACGACAACGGAAGGATCGACATCCTCCGTTCCCAATTCTTCGACGTCGGATTTGATTTCGATGATACCGTCGAAGATTATCTAGCCCGCATTGTGCCGACGCTCATAGAATCAATTGACGAACATTTTGCCGTCTATACTTGGCGTATCGAGGGTCGATCTACCGTGCCTCCTCCTCCTCCGAGATCTTCTTCCATGGCGACGTGCGTTGGCGCTTCCATCCTAGTGGCAACCTCCTTGCTCGCTTGGACAATCTTCCGCCGCTCAACTTAGTCTTCGTAGGAAGAGAGTGCTAACGGCCCCAAAGTGTGAACAACTTGGTATTAATCTTGGGAATCTTATTTACTAGCTTTGGTTTTACGTTTCCTTTTGCAATTGCTTAAAAGATGTGGCTCTCTTATTGTCGTTTCTTTGCCTAGCATATTGAACACCGTGACTTTCTTACAATTGACTTGACTTTGATGCAAGATTGATTAATTTGTAAAGCGGAATTTTAATTTTCTTTAACAATCATTGTGTAACTCGCTTTGCATCACATCATTTTGGTATCAGAGCATGGTTACCATGCTTAACATGCATAGAAAGCATCCTAGGGTTTAGTTTTTGCGGTAGTTCAATAAGTTCATGCATATCATTGCTTAGGAAGCTTATATTTCTCTGTTTTTGCTTCCATTTTAACATTTCCAGCAAACATATAACTGAGTTAAGACATTCTAAGCTCGCATATTAGTGTTGGTCTTTGGTTTGGTCGAGTTCTAGGTGTCCGGAACAACTCCGGCTTGAAGTACCCCTGCTGTCCTCAATTTCCTGCTACTGTTTTCCACTGTTTTGATAATAGTAACACTTGTTCTTGCTGCTGCTTTTACTTCCTGCAGCGTATACTGTCTGTGGGAGTTACCTACTTAGGTCCTAGGTGCAGTTCACTCATTAAGAGTCCCTTAGAAGAAGTTTCCCAGCCTTGAGTGGTGGCTGTCCATTCAAAACCCTGCGCCCGTTAGAGACTTTTAGAGTTCTGTTAGCTGTCCTAGGTTGCTGACCAGAGTTTCAAACCAACTCTTAACCTCTGGACAACCTAATTCCTAGTTGTAAGCTGCTGTCCACACCTTCCAGCCGTTGGTAATCTCTTTAGCAGATTTTCGGCCTTGTGTAGTTGCTGTCCTGAAACTTCCAGCAGCAGTTTTAGCTTTTCAGATACTCTTATCTGCTTGCTTAGCTGCTGTCCACCTCCCCATTCTCTCCCATAGCAACCCCTAGACCACACCCATGGAGCCTCAACACCTCCAAGCCACCTTGGACCTTATTTTGGGACAACTAGGCACTGTTACTCAGCAAATCCGCAACACCCAAACCGATCTAGCTGACTTTAGGCGCCACACGAGTGACCGATTAGATAACATCGAGAGGAACGGGAATCCTGCAATCTACACGCCATCAAGACCTCACTCACCTTATGGCGAGGACAACCGACCCGATCATGAACCCCATCGAGATCCCGGACGTTTTCACGACCATTACCAACGAAACCCTAGGCCACCTCAGGAGCCCGTAGGGGATGACCACACTTGGAGAGACAATGACGCTCAGCTTTTGAAAAACATTAGGATCGACGCCCCGACCTATGATGGGACACTCGATCCCCAAATTTTCCTAGACTGGCTCAAGTCAATGGATAGTTATTTTAAATGGTATAACATCTCTGAAGCGAAAAAAGTCAGATTCGCTGAGATGAAGCTTACCGGACGAGCCAACCTTTATTGGACCAATCTGGAGAACATGCGCGAATCTCGAGGAGAACACCCGATAGGCGATTGGAGAACCATGAAGCAGGAGCTTAGGAGGAAATACCTACCACCGTCCTACTACCCTAAGCTTTTGGACAAGTGGAATCGGCTGACTCAGGGGAGCAAGTCCGTTAAAGATTATATCTCCGCCTTCGACGACTTCTTGATTCGTTGTAACGGCGAGGAATCTGCTACCCCAACCCAAATCCTGTCGATGTTTAGAGCTGGCCTTCGGGAAGATCTTCGCACCGAACTGTTTGCTAGAGGGGTAGACACTCTAGAGGCTGCTTGCAGCCTGGTACTTGACCTAGAGGAATCCAAAACCCATTCCCACACTAGACAGTTCGACTCCCGACCCAACCCGTATCGCTCCTCCACCAGCCAGCCTCAAAACCGACCCTCCAACTCGACCAGTAGCCGACCCACTGCTAGCTCCGCCCCTCAGCGTTCCGACCTTAAGGGTAAAGCACCTGAACGAGACACCCAAAAACCCAATTCCGGAACCAAATGTTATAGGTGTCATGGGTATGGGCACATTGCCTCACAATGTTCCAGCCCCTATAAGGTCACCATAATAGAAGAGGTCGATGACGACGAGGAAGAGCCCGATACTGACATAGTTCATCATGTTGATGAAGAGGAAGATTCTTTTACGGAGGATGAACCCGTCACCCTGCAAGTCGTTAGATGTGCGCTGTCTCAACCCAAGCCGAGTGATGATTGGAGAAGAACAGCTATCTTCCACACCTTTACGAAGATCGGGGATAAGAACTGTAAGGTCATTGTCGATAGTGGAAGCTGTATCAACGCTGTCTCTTCAGCGATGATTTCTAAGCTCAACCTTAAATCCAGTCCTCACCCAAATCCGTATAAGGTCGCCTGGATTAACTCGACTTCCATGGAAATCAAAGATAGGAGCCTTATCCCGCTCGAGTTTAATGGATATCAGGAGAAGATTTGGTGTGATGTATTGACTATGGATGTGGGTCAGATTATTCTTGGCCGCCCTTGGCTGTTTGACAATGATGTCCACATTTATGGGAGGACGAACACCTGCGTGTTCGAACACAACGGGAAGAAGATTAAGCTGATCCCTTCACAGCCCCGACCCGATAAGAGCGAAACTAAGGTTATTCCACCTAAGCCTAGTAAGGGCCTACACTTCTTAACTGCGAAAGAAGTGGACATTGAGCTTCACCACGGAACACCCATGTACGCCCTGGTAGCTAGGGAAGTGGATGATGATCACGAAGGGCAAGTCCCTGACGAGGTTAGACCCCTGCTAGAACAATTCGCTGATGTCTTCCCCGAGGAGTTACCTGACCAACTTCCTCCCCTCAGAGACATTCAACATGTCATAGACTTGGTTCCTGGAGCATCACTGCCTAACCTCCCCCACTACCGGATGAACCCAACAGAACACGCTGAGCTAAAAAGGCAAGTAGAGGAACTTCTACAACGAGGATTTATTAAAGAAAGCCTTAGCCCATGTGCCGTTCCTGCCCTCCTAACTCCAAAGAAAGATGGCTCCTGGAGGATGTGTGTTGATAGCCGCGCTATCAACAAGATTACCGTTAAATATCGCTTCCCGATTCCCCGACTAGACGACATGCTTGATATGATGACTGGAGCAACCCTGTTCTCCAAAGTGGATCTTAAGAGTGGATATCATCAGATTAGGATTCGCCCAGGGGATGAATGGAAAACGGCATTCAAGACCAAAGATGGATTGTATGAATGGATGGTCATGCCTTTTGGTCTTAGTAACGCCCCTAGCACTTTCATGAGGATTATGACCCAAGTCCTACGACCTTTCCTTGGAAAATTCGTAGTCGTTTACTTTGATGATATCCTAATCTATAGCAAGACTGTAGACCAACATTTGGGACACCTGAAACAAGTATGTGAGATCTTGAGAAAAGAGCAGTTATATGCGAACCCTCAGAAGTGTGTATTTCTCACTGATAGTGTCACTTTTCTCGGATTTATAATCTCATCTCGAGGAATCTCAGCTGACCCCGAGAAAGTTAGAGCAATCAACGAGTGGCCTGAACCAAAAACCATAAGAGATGTTCGGAGTTTTCATGGATTGGCCACATTCTATCGGAGGTTCATAAGGAATTTTAGTACCATCGTGGCACCCATAACTGACTGCCTAAAGAAAGGCGAATTTCATTGGACACCTGCTGCCACTAAAGCCTTCGAGGACATTAAAAGGAAAATGGTGGAAGCCCCTGTGATGCGTCTCCCGGATTTTTCTAAAGTATTCGAAGTAACCTGCGACGCATCAGGGATCGGTATTGGAGGAGTTTTATCTCAAGAAGGACACCCCGTAGCGTATTTTAGCGAAAAGTTAAATGACATCCGTCAGCGGTATTCGACCTATGACAAAGAATTTTACGCGGTCATCCAGTCTCTTAGGTACTGGAGGCATTACTTGCTGCCCCTAGAATTTGTGATCTTCTCTGATCACGAAGCCTTGAGATATATAAACTCGCAGAAGAAACTCAATGCCCGCCATGGCCGTTGGGTCGAGTTTTTGCAGGAGTACACATATACGATTAGACACAAAGCGGGAAGTGAAAATAAAGCTGCGGATGCCCTTAGTAGGAGACTGATGACCACCCAAGAGATGAGGAATGAAGTTATCGGATTTGAACGCCTTAAGGAAGACTATAAGGACTGCCCGGACTTTAAGGATACCTATTCCCTTTTAACCTCAGGATATGAGCACTCGACGGATGATTTTATAGTAGAGAATGGGTACCTATTCAAGGCCCAGAAACTCTGCATTCCCCAAACCTCCCTTCGTGAATATCTAGTTTGGGAATTACATGCAGGAGGTTTAGCAGGCCATTTCGGGCAGGCGAAAACTATTGCTGCACTAGAAAACCGTTTTTACTGGCCTAGTCTCAAACGCGATGTTGGACGACTCTTAAAGCGATGTCACATTTGCCAACTAGCCAAACAGCGAAAACAGAACACAGGACTCTATTCCCCACTACCTGTACCGAGTCGCCCTTGGCAAGATGTGAGTATGGACTTTGTCCTTGGATTACCCAAAACCTCTAGAAAGCATGATTCTGTCTTTGTGGTAGTAGATCGATTTTCTAAAATGGCGCATTTCCTTCCATGCTCCAAAACTTTCGATGCGTCCCGAATCGCTAAGCTTTATTTTGAGGAAATTGTTAGACTCCATGGCCTTCCTAAGACAATCGTGTCCGATAGGGATGTTAAGTTTACCAGTTATTTCTGGAAGACCCTTTGGCACAAAATGGGGACTAAGCTCCAATTTTCCACTGCTTTTCACCCCCAAACTGACGGCCAAACTGAGGTAGTTAATAGAAGTCTAGGCAATCTTCTAAGAACCTTGGTAGGAGAAAACCTTAGGGATTGGGACTCAAAACTTCCTATAGCCGAGTTTGCTTACAACAACTCTATCAATCGAACCACTGGCCTTAGCCCTGCAGAGATCGTGTATGGATATCAGCCGAGTCAGCCCATTGACCTAGTTCCCATGAGTCCTAGGACTAGAACATCTGAGTCTGCATTTGCATTTGCATCCCACTTGCATGAGTTACACAATGAAATTAAAAGAAAAATTGAACAAAGCAATACAGATTATAAAATTCATGCTGATAAGAAAAGGAGATTTAAAGAATTCAAGGTGGGAGATTTTGTGATGGTACGGATCCGCCCGGAGCGTTTTCCTCCTGGGTCCGTAAAGAAACTACATGCGAGAAGTGCCGGGCCTTTTAAAATACTTGCGAAGGTTAACGATAATGCTTATGTGCTAGAACTCCCGGAAGGGTTTAATATGAATCCCACTTTTAATATTGAGGATATAGTAGCCTTTGAGGGTCCTGATTTAAACCCCAACAATCCACTTCATAACGAGCCTTGTGTGACCCCACCTGGTGAGATCCCTAGCCTTCCTCCACTCCCCAATTTACCCCACTTACCTAGAGCGGAAAAGATTGAAACCATTCTGGATGATGAGATTATTTCCACAAAAGATGGAGGTCGCCAACGGTACTTGGTCCATTGGAAAGGAACTCCGGAGACAGAGGACACGTGGATCGATCGTGAGGAGCTACTGAGACTGGACCCGGACCTGCTGGAGTTATATGAGAGCTTTCGTAGCACACACTCGACGGGGTCGAGTTCTCTCCCACCCGGGGAGAATGATGAGGTCATCGATAGGAGATTTCGGCGCGCTTATCAGAGACGACCACGGAGATCGACGGCCGAGATCGCTAGCCTTTATTTTTGATCTCATTTGTATTTTTCAGTTTTCATTTTATGATTGTATTTTCGTAGTTTCCATTTTTACCCCTGAGGGTAATAGTTGCTTGTGTAGCCCCAAGGGGCATTTTAGACTTTGCGCATTATTTTTCTGTTGGGCCTATTTAAATGGCCGTTGTATCTTGTATTTTTTTTTACTGAAATATTGAATGAAAAGCTTTCTCTTGTGATCTCTTTGTGAGTTCCAACCATGATCTCTTAGTGAGTTCATTTTAGATCTCTTAGTGAGTTCTACCCGAGTTTCATGCGATCGTCGTTTTCTCTAGCCAATCCACTACAAGCAAGATTCAATCGGTGAAGGAGCTCAATTCGTGTAAGCCCTCCTCTCCTTGGAATTTGCTTTCTTCCCCAACCCAACCACCGGCCACCCACATCTCGCCGGCTCCACACCTTGCCGCCGGGTCAGTGTTCCCCCACCACCACCTCCTCCCACCGGCCCTAGCCAAGCCCCAATGAAATTTGATTTTCAAATTTCAAAATTTTCTAAAATAGGAAATTCTATTTTTGGAAAGTTTTGAATAAGTTCAAATAATAAAAATAAATTTCTATTGGACTTATTATAAAACTATCCTAGTCATCAAATCCTATTTAGAATCCTCCCCCTCTCTCTCCCCATGGCCCTCTCTCTCTAGCATTGCCGCCGGCCTCCCCTATTGGAAACCCCTTGATTACTCAATTATTCCCCCCCCTCTTAATTCTAATTTAAAATTCAAATTAGAATTTAATTCCCCTCCTTTTCCTTCTAAAACTGAAACGAATTTCAGTTTTTCCCTCTCCTCCTCTTCCCCTCTACCGCCGGCCCCCCTTTATTTTCTCCCCTAATTGACAATTTCAATTAATGTCATTACTGCATTAATTAAAATTTTCAAATCCTAAATATTCCCTCCTAATTTCACTAAAACTGAAATTAAAATTCAGTTTCCCCTCTTACAAACCACCCCTCTCCTTTGCCTTACCGCCGGTTCTCCTCCCCCTTGCCAAACCGCCGGCTCACCCCTCCTCCTTGGGGAAATTTTGCTTGCGGCGACCATTCGGATCCAATCCAAGGATGCATGGATGAGCAAGAGTGGAATTACGGCTTTGAGTACGACGACAACGGAAGGATCGACATCCTCCGTTCCCAATTCTTCGACGTCGGATTTGATTTCGATGATACCGTCGAAGATTATCTAGCCCGCATTGTGCCGACGCTCATAGAATCAATTGACGAACATTTTGCCGTCTATACTTGGCGTATCGAGGGTCGATCTACCGTGCCTCCTCCTCCTCCGAGATCTTCTTCCATGGCGACGTTCGTTGGCGCTTCCATCCTAGTGGCAACCTCCTTGCTCGCTTGGACAATCTTCCGCCGCTCAACTTAGTCTTCGTAGGAAGAGAGTGCTAACGGCCCCAAAGTGTGAACAACTTGGTATTAATCTTGGGAATCTTATTTACTAGCTTTGGTTTTACGTTTCCTTTTGCAATTGCTTAAAAGATGTGGCTCTCTTATTGTCGTTTCTTTGCCTAGCATATTGAACACCGTGACTTTCTTACAATTGACTTGACTTTGATGCAAGATTGATTAATTTGTAAAGCGGAATTTTAATTTTCTTTAACAATCATTGTGTAACTCGCTTTGCATCACATCACACCTACCATTCCTTCACGAACCATGAATTTTTCTGGTGATCTATGGGAGACTGATATCCTGTCTTCGGAAATGCTAAAGGAAACTTATGGGGGTCATACCTTTGTTTCTGTTCGTTCTTCAAGTAATAATGACTTCAACAGCAAATGTGGCGTGTTTGGAAAAGTCTGTAGATTAGATAGTACGTCATGCATGGCAGATGAAGTCCATTTGCGTAGATTTGATGGCCTATTGGTAAGGTTTGTAATCTGCATTCTCAACTGATGAAATAAATTTCAGCAGGAAAAGCTTCGTTTTTGAATTTATCTGATTAGCTACTATGCTCAAGGAAAATGGTGGTTCTCATCGTTGTGTGGTTGCTAGCATTACTGTCAAGGCACCAGTTCATGAAGTTTGGAACGTCTTAACTGCCTATGAGACACTACCAGAGTATGCAACTCTGTGTTCTTTTCCAAATTGCTAGTTTTCTTTTGTAATATTTGATTATCAACCGTCAATTGTGATAGCCAACCTAATTAAAGAACCCCATGGAGCTCTTTACTTCTCTTTCTGACTGATTTTCTTTTGTTTTAGTTAAAATGTCAAAATTATTCTGTAGGTGGAGGTAGCTTAGAATGTAAACTTTCTTCTAATATCTCATGAAAACAAAAATTATTGTTTAATTTCTTATTCCATTCAATTTATATACAGTAAAGGAACATCCTTGAAAGATTTAGGTGATTATAGATGCTACAGACTTAAAACCTACACCACATATATGTTTATTTACAATGCTTGCAAAGTTTAAGGCCTTCAGGATTATTACAATTTCATTATATGCATGCAAAACAGTATGTACTTATAATGCATTACTATATCCTTCAGGATTGTTCCAAATTTAGCTATCAGTAAGATTCTGCTCCGTGATAATAGCAAAGTTCGCATTCTTCAGGTAAATCAAATTTTATTGAAATTTGATATGTTACAATAATGATGACATGCCTTTTATGTAGCCTCTATTATGACTGATCTATGATCTTATCAAATTATATTACTCCATTCGTGGAGCCTCCTTTATGAGAAGCATGCCATACTCCCCTTTATACCTTGCATGTTCAACCTTATTATTTTGTGATAAGTGTTTTCCCCTTTTCTCATGTTGGATCTTCAATTGATATTCTGGTAGCCAAAAGTTAAGTGGAATATTTTTCAAGTTGACATGATGGTCGTTGCTTTTATTTATTTATTTATTTTGGTTTCTTAAGATAAAAGATTATTATAAGTTAAGTTTCATTTTCTTATGATGACCAACTGATCTCTCTAAGAAATTTGTTTGAAATCCAAAGATAGTTGCAATAATTAATTTGCACATGTTGTATGAACCGCTTTGAAAATATCAAAGGTGTTACGATCACACAAAATGTTGAAGCTCACAATATCGTGATGCCAATCATGTATGTGCTTTGTATTGATTATAGAACCCATTCTTCTCATTACTCACTACTCACATGTGCTTGCAATGCAATTTGAACACTTGCACAACTAATTTATATTGGTACAGAAGTTAAGAATTTATCATCAGCATAAAAATAAAAAGGTTATGCAGACCCTTGATTTGGATGTTAGTAGACTTGAGTCACTCTGTGGGCTCCGAAAATTCGACCCCGGCCTCCCCGCTCTCTTTCTTATTCGGCGAGGGAGTTTTAACGAACTAAGTTCCGTGGTAAATTTTGGAAGGCAGATGGGTTTGTAGATAAGACACTACCCAGAGATTTCGCCCTCATTTTGTGAGGACTTTATGATCTGAGTTCTGGTTTCCTATAGGCGCAAGCCCCTATAGTTAATTACCCCTCTCAATCATGAGAGAGAACTTTCGATTAAGGCTAGTCGTCAATCAGATACGTAGAGAATACGTGTTATCTGGCATATAGTAGCAGCATGGGTTTGGATATTTGAGATTGGAGAACTAGATTTGAATTTGAGAATTTGGAGAATTTGGAAAGTTTGGATGTTTAGAAATTTGATATTTAAAAATAGAAATTTTACCATCTTGTACTTAAAGCGAATGGTGGGGGAATGGATGATAGACCCGATCAAGATCTAATGGTTCCGTCGTCCCGGGCCATCGTGGTCCCTGGTCTACTTAGTCAGAGGAGGTAGTCGACCCAACCTGACAGAAGGATCCTTGTCGGCAGCCATGGGTTGCTTCGTCCAAGGGGATCTTGTAGACCGGGGGTGAATGTTTGTCTAAGGGGACAAATTTGAATCCACCTTAGCTTACAGAGGGCTTTGTGCCCTATCGATCATATCCTATTGATTTATATCTCAAGGATTTAACGCCATTAAGGAACGTATTGGCTCTGGCCATAACCGGTATCTGTGGTGCCATTTGGCGGCAAAACCACTCAGTTCAGAGGGCCCCGGGTCATAACCATTTACCTGCAGTGTCATTTGGCGGCGAAACTGCCGGTTAAAGGACACGTACCACGTCCTTACTGGCAAGAGATTGTTTGAGAATGGATCCTAGTGATATTTTCGACTAGACACTTGATTCTTTGTGAGCTAGAGTTTATTTGAATTTGTCCATCCCGGCAGACTGTTGCGGAGTGTGGATGGAATTTGCTTTAAGTGTTTGGATGGATAGATTTTTATTTTAAATATTTTTGGACTTTGGGATTTTTGAGTTTTTGGAGTATTTTGGTGGGTTTTGGATTTTGAATGGATATTTGGGTAGAATTTTTGAATATTTGAAATGGACTTTGGATAGTTTAGATTTTCTGGCATTTGAATGTAATTTGAAAGTATTTGTGAACCCCTCCGGTTGAGATAACCAATCAATACGGCCATCATCGGGGTGTTCGGGGTCATTTCTCTTTATGGATTGAACCTTGTCAACTCTATCGGACTATCGATAGAGGATCGGGTTTCGTAGGCTTTATGCCCTTATTAGTGAATTCTCTTTGTTATAGACTTTAAAGGCCTAATATGAATGTATTAAGACCAAGGTTTTGAAAACCGGACCGGACAACGAACCGGTAGAAGGAGAGGTTCACGGTTCAACCGGTTCGACCGGTCGAACCGGGGTCGAACCGGATGATGTAATAAATAATAATATTATTAAAAAAATATAAAATTAATGATACACTTTCCTTTAATAAATTCATTATGCATTCTATTTTCATATCAAATTAATCAAATAATATAAATATGACATCATAGCTAAATCTCCATTAGAAAGCAAACATAAATATGCAAATTAATCTCATGTTAAACAGATTTTTGTACTTTTTTTTCATTACTAATTATATACATAGTCTCTATGTTAAATTGGGCAATATTATATTTATTTTTTATTATCTTATCTTCACTAAATTCTACCAACTAATCTCAATTATTATATATTCATAATAATATTTATCCCATAATATTTACATAGCTGTGTTTAAACAGAGGATTGTGATACAAAAATGCCAAAGTTTGAACTAATTTCATTGATCACTATCGATCACTGCTGCTACTGCTCAATGGAAAAAGACACCAAATATGTGAAACTGGGATACTATCATGTAATCAATATGGGATATCATGTCCAAGATCAAATTAGAGAATCAAACAACTGAAATCACAGATCTGGAAAATAGAAATGCATAAATGGAAAGAGGGAGAAGCCAACGGACAAATCCAACCGATCGGTAAAATCCAACCGATCGGACAAATCCAACCGAAATCGGTAACATAAGAGCTGGGAAGAGAAATGCATTGGGAAGAGAAATGCATGAGTTGTTCAAATAAAACAAAATGGAAAGAGGGAGAAGCCGGGAATACAAAGATGCCTGGGAAATAGAGATAGCACGAAAGAAGGCGTCGTTCGTCCGTCTATCCCCGTCGTTCGTCTCTCACAGTCGTTCTCCGCCCAGCCTCTCACGCGTTCGCCAGTCGTTCTCCATCTCGGCTCGTTAGGGTTCGCGAGAAAGGGAGAAAAAAGAGGACCTGCGTGTAAAAGAAGTTTCGCCTCATCATATGCGAACAAAAAGTTGTTTCAGCCGCTAGATGTGCCATCAGCGGTCAAAAATCATTAGCTTTGAAACCGGCCGGTTCTTCTCAACTATTACGGTCCGGCGGTTTGGCGGTTCAACCGGTATTTGAACCGGTTTTTGGCCGGTTTGAATACAGAGCGGCTCTAATGATAGATCAGGACCGGCAGCCTGACCGGTTCCCGGTTCAACCGGTTGAACCAGCCGGTCCGGTCCGGTTTTTAAATCGTTGATTAAGACAAATATACCGGTCGCCACAATCGTATATTTGTTTGAGAGTTCAAACCTTGTCGACTCCTATTGATCCGTATATGAGGATCGGGTTCGAACTAGAATTCACTTATCAACCCGCGCAGCATCCCTAGGCATCGCGTGTGTACCAATAACACGCTCGTCAGGGCCCATGCGGGTTAAGAATATATACCCCATTAGTGTACCTATGTGTATATAAACTATTGTGCACGTGCGGGGGTATTCTTGGAATAGACGCCTTCTGTCTGCTTGTACGAATGTTGCAGATCCGATGGCGTGGCGTAGCAGCTTCTGGATCAGTTATTTGCTGCTTTGTACAGGTAGATTGTTGTGCACTATTCGTTGTTTTCTGCAGGTGGATCGTAGTGCACTAACAAATCTCCTGCTTTGGGTCGTAGGAGCTTGTACTTGTCGTATTATTCATGCATTTTGTTGTGGTCTTTAGTCTTTTCAATGCATCCGCTATTACTGTATGTATGTAGGTAGATGTCTTCTTTCACAGACTGAAATTGACTTCAGGATACTGCATTTACTGAAGTCTTTTTGTATCTACCTCTGAGTGGCATGTTATACATACATCCGTATTCGTAGAGAGATCGTATGTGTTGCAGATCTTTTGCATTTTGCTTGTGAACATTGTATTTGGGTACACCATAGGTCTTTTATGATAGTTTATAGGGGTCTGCATCTATCACTAACCCCTCATGCACATTGATTGGTGTGGACTGTGTGAGTCCATTATACCCACTGTATGTATGTTGTCAAGATCTATAAAAACTTTCTTCATTGTATATTGCATCATATACGTCTTCCCTTAACTTACATGGCTTTCATCACCACCTTGTGAACGATCTGTCGAACGTACGAGTGTATGGCTATATTTGCATAGAATCCATCACTTCTACATCATTTCAATCAATGTTACTCATGAGTGAATTGCTTGTTCTATTTGTATTGACTTCAAGCGTGCCACAACACTCAATATACATTGGTTGTAGGTCGGACTACTGCATGCATTGTCAAAATTCTGTGAGTAAAATTGCTTTGAACATAGATCTCCCAACATCATATTTGTTGTAGTCATTTTCCCTCTTATTCGTGGATGACATTTTGCATGTTATAACGAATCTATAAGAAATTATGTTTGTTACACACCATGTGGTGTTTACTTGTAATGGATTGATGTATCCACTCAACATTGAAGGGTGATTGATTGTGATAGTGTTGTAGCATTTGCTCATTGAGATTGATCGTAAAACATTATCACAATCACCTAAATATGTTTCACAATCATTTACAAACTTTCATAAATTTCTTGTAGGTGGTAGAAGCATTCGTTCTTCCCTTTGTTATAGTAGACTGTATGAATACCCCAACACTTGTTGCATGCTTCTTGTAGATTTGTTCAAGCCAATCAATTTTGCATGAACCTACTACCATTTGTAAGTGGATGATACTACGACCTACATTTCCTTTGAACAAAGCTTTTAGCCTACAAGGGACTTGCATATGGATGATAATTTCAATATACCTTTTGCATCAATTGTTTGACATTGTGTTTCAACACAAGTCTCTTATTCATATGAATGGATGATATCTTATACATCAATTGATTCATGAATCTCACATAATCATTTGTGAGAGAAATATCTCACACATGAATTACAACTTTCATTAAATTGTAATTTTTAGATTACACATTCTTATGGTATTTGAGTTATTGTTGATTCAAGCTCAAAGCTTATGTTCACAAGTCTAGCTTGAGTCCAAGTCCCTTGTGGTTCGAGTTCTTTGTCAGCTTCGGTCCACATTCAAGTTCACTTTGTTTGTTCATATGGCAAGTCTAAGTCCCCACTTGGTTCAAACCAAGTTCATAAGTTTTAAGTGAGCTTGTTCAACTCAACATGTTCATTGAGTTTTGCTTAAATTATGATTCATTTGGGTTTTGAGTTCAATTAAATTCATTGCATCAAGCTCATTTTTGTTCAAACAAGTCCAAGTCCAAGCTCATTTTTTTTGTTCAAGTCATTGGATTTTCAATCCAAATTTCGGCAGCCTCCCGGCGTCTCCCCCGTTTAGCGAAAAAACCAAGAGGCAACCATTCCCCTTGACGCTACGTGAGCGCTTCAGGTAGGTGTCAAAAATGACATCGCGGTCGCAAATGTAATTTTTTTATCCTCGCCTGCTACGTGAGCATTTAAGGGTGTTTTGGGTTTGTTTATTATAAGAAGAAAACATGTTAGAAATAAGCACGAATTTCCCCCCTCTGCACCACGTGGGCGTTCGGGGGTACTTATAAAAATATAATAAAATAAAGACACATTTTTTTATCCCCTTCGCCGCAAGCGTCGCACCGGTTTCCCACCCTAAACGCTACTTGAGCGCCTCGGGGGTTTGCCGGCAAGTTGCAAGCTTTGAAGAGGGATCCTTAAATCATCGCAAGCATCGCACCGGTTTCCCACCCTCAACGCTACGTGAGCGCCTTGGGGGTTTGCCGACCCGTCGCAAGTATCGATAAAAGAACCATCTTTTTTTTATTTATAATTAGTGATAAGTTAAATATAATTAATTATATTTAGGCTACAATTAATTATATTTAACTTAAAATTAATTACAAATTAACTAAACATTATTTATAATTAATTAAAATCAATTATAATTAATTACATTTATCATATAATTAATTATACTTAATTTAAGATTAATTATAAATTAATCATATTTAACCTATAATTAATTATAAATTAATTATAATTAGTTATATTTAATGTATAACTAATTATATCTTAATTATAAATTAAATAAATTTAATTTGAGATTAATTATAAACTAATTATAAATAATCTCAAATAAATAATAATAATAATAATAAATACTAATAAAGCAAAATTAAACACCTAATCAACTAAGGGTTGGGTAGTGGCTGAGTGAACTTAGTGAGTCGGGATGAGTTCAGTGAGGTGAGTTGAGGAGATGAGTTGGGTGAGTTGGGCTGAGTTTGAGTGAGTGGCTGAGTTGAGTGAGGGGTTAGGTTTTAAGGAAGAGATGCGAGTCCAGCGGCTCCAGTAGGGATTTCGACGGGATTTGATCGCAAATCGGAGCAGCTTGCAGGATTTCGGGGATCCTTCGACAGTCCGAGGTATGCGGGATATCCGGCAATGTTCGTGGACCCGATGGATTGGAGCAGGTATGCATTTCATCTTTATTCTTCATTGGATATTATATGAAGGTTAACAAATGCCCCCCAACAAATGTGATACGCGTCTAGAGCGAATCATGTTTGTTATATGCTGATTGATCCTGTGGATCTTTAGATATTTATTCTAGATGTCACACTAGGGTTTCATTTAGTGGATCTCCAAAATTTTACTTGGATGTCACACTACGATTTTCATTTAGTGGATCTCCAAAATTTTACTTGGATGTCACACTAAGATTTTCTTTATCCATAGATCTACTGGATGTATCAATAGATAGTTGAGATGTTGATTTCTTTTGTCCTGTGCTCTGTGTTGCGGACATTGATGAATGATTACCTGATTTATCATTGATGACTTGTCAGGTGGTTTTTGTACCTCCGGCCATATGCTTCTAGCTTTGGCGGGCTTGATGAAGGAGTAGATGCCAATGACCTAAATCTTGAGGTTTGTATTAGGTCGATGGCAAAAAGTCATCGGTCCAGAGCTTTGTGCGTAACGGACTTGTTGATGACAGAATCCTCTTAGTTCAGCCTCAGGCTTTGTTATGAACTTTGGGATAATTTTCTTCGGTCCTTTGCTTTGTGCTTTGGTGGACTTGTTGAAGAAAAATTCCTTCGATCCTCGCTTTGCGCTTTGCGGATTTGTTGA
The DNA here is from genome assembly GCA_016618105.1 of Dendrobium huoshanense. Taxonomy (NCBI): domain Eukaryota; kingdom Viridiplantae; phylum Streptophyta; class Magnoliopsida; order Asparagales; family Orchidaceae; genus Dendrobium; species Dendrobium huoshanense. Next base: position 45,073,618 of record CM028347.1, read on the forward strand.
AGAATTTGCAGGTTTTGGATTCAATTGATAGTATTGAACGTAGGTAGTATCTTGATCCTTAACCACTTGAGAAGACTTTAATCTGAGTCACTTGAGTTCATCAGGTTGGGAGAGCTAGAATTTGATAGCTCTTTGTCCTCTGGTTGCTGAGATGGGGGTTCCTCTACTGCGGCCTTTCTTATGGCTTGTTGAGTAGATGGAGCTGCCAGCGATCCGGCCATATTTGAGCTTGTTGGATCCGACCTCTTACACCCATTCAAGCTTCAGACTTGAGCTATGAGAATTGCGCTCCCCAATGCTGATTTTACTGAAGTTGACAGATTTGGAGTTATCCTTTGTGGCTTTAGATTTTGGAGCCTACGAACATTCAGTAGTTGTTCAAGACTCATCCTTCCACTGGAACTTTGATTCTCCAGTCATTTTGGGAGAATTTTGTAGACTACGATCACTTGAACTGGTCGAGTCAAATTAGCTTTTGTACTTTCTACAGTCCCTACTGACGGGTTGACGAAGTGGGGGTTCCGCTACTACGGCCTTTCTTATGCCTTGTTGAGTAGACGGAGCTGCTAGCGATCCGGCCATATTTGGGCGTGTTGGATCCGACCTTTTACACCCATTCGAACCTTAAGCTTCAGGCTGTCAAAAGACTTCAAGTTTCTTCGACTCAATTTTGTAGGAGTGTGTAGTCACAAAAGTCTCTTTCTTAACTTTTGAGTCTTGGTTTGTTGTAGAAGGTGTTGTCTCTAACTCTTGAAAAATCACCTGCATAGACTTTGAAAAAGAAATCTTTGTATTCTTTAGCATAAAAGAATATTTGTATTGATAATTTTAAATATTTATTCGGGGATCTCGGCATGCAGCGCGATGTCGACCCGAATAAATATTTAAAAATGCCCCCTGTCTCGTAGGGACATTTTGGATAGGCTTTGTATCTTTGAGATTTTAAATATTTATTTGAGGATCTCGGCATGCAGCGCGATGTCGACCCAAATAAATATTTAAAATGCCCCCAGTCTGATGGAGGATTTTGAAATGCGTTCTTGCTATACAAAGAGAATTTCAAAATATGAGCAAACATGCATTAATAAATATGCATATAAAACTTTGATAATTACAAAGTACATTAGTCATGAAATTTTCATGCATGATACTTCTTTAAATGTCGACCGTTGATAGGCGGCATGGGTCTCTGACCGTTCAGATCGATCAACTGATATGCTCCTCCTTGGTACACTTTCTCGATGACGAAGGGGCATTCCCAATTGGATACGAACTTGCCACCAATTTTTCTGTGTGGGATGATTGGTCTTCTCAGCACCATGACCAACTCTCCTTCTTGAAATGATCGAGGACGCACCATTCGATCAAAAGACTTTGCCATTCTTCCTCGATAGATTTCTAGATTTTGTTGAGCTTGTAACCTTAGTTCATCAAGTGCATCGAGCTCTTCCGTTCTGAGGCGAGCATTCTGTTCTTGAGTGAGATCATTCTGAATTGCTACCCTGAGTGACGATAATTCAATCTCCAATGGTAATACAGCTTCAACACCGAACACCAATGAATAAGGAGTGGCTTTGGTTGGCGTCTTGTAAGTTGTACGATACGCCCATAATGCTTCTGCCATTTTCGTATACCACTCTCTTTTATTCTTGGTGAGAATCTTCTTCAACAATATCACCAGTGTCTTGTTGAAAGCTTCTGCCAATCCATTCGCCCTTGGATTGTATATAGATGAATATCGTCAATCGATTTTGTGCCGATCAACGAGCTTGTAGATTTTTGTACTCTTGAATGCAGTACCGTTGTCTGAGATTATGCGGCATGGCACACCAAATCTGTAGACAACATTGTGGGTGAAAAAGTTGATCACATGCTCGGATGTGACCTCTCTGAATGGAGCTGCTTTTGCCCACTTTGAAAAGTAGTCTGTTGCTGCTAGAATAAATCGATGTCCCGCTGATAATGGCGGATCTATTGGCCCGATTATATCAGTGCCCCAGCATTCGAATGGCCAGGATGCTATTGTTGGATGCAGAGAATTTGGCGGTTGATGTATAACATCACCGTGGATTTGACACTCGTGACACCTCTTAGCGTGGTCAATACAATCTCTGACCATAGTTGGCCAATAATAACCCATTCTCTTGATTTTAGCGACCATTTTAGGACTTGACTGATGTGCTCCGCAAAGTCCTTTGTGGATTTCTGCTACCACTTTATCAGCTTCCCTGGTCCCTAGGCACCTTAGCCACATTTGATCAAAAGCTCGCCTGTATAGCGTGTCATTTACAAATGCATATCGCAACGTCCTTTTTCGAATTTGTGCTGCCATAGACTTTTCTGTCGGGAGTTTGTTTTCCTTGAAGTAGCCAATGAATGGCTGTCTCCAATCATTTTCGACTTCAATATCTAAACAATGCCACCACGATTCTGAAGCTTGACTAGCTTTATGTCTCTTGGCCACGTGATATTCTTCTGGATAATTCTCCATAACGATTTGATGGAGAGGTTGAGGGTCAACTGGGGTTTCATCCTGCTGACTTGAATCTGAAATTTCTTCCGCCCTTGAGAATTGTAGCAGAGCGGGCTCCAAAATCCTACGAGTGTAAACTCCTATAAATATAGGCCTCTCCTCGTTGATGTTCGCCATTTCTTTGGCTAATTTGGCCAAACAATCTGCTTTAGCATTCTGTCATCGAGGAACTCGAGCTATTTCAACATTTGGTACTTGCTTCAGAAGCTCGAGGGCTCGCCGATGATAGTGGGCCAATTCGACTTTGCCAATCTTATAAATACCGAGGACCTGATTTATTATAAGCTGAGAATCACCAAAGATTTGGAGATGTTGGATTCTGACATCGATCGCAATCTTCAGCCCTGCTAATAGAGCTTTGTACTCGGCTTCGTTTTTAGTCCGAGGTTCAGTCAAACTGAATGAAAATCTCATTATGCCTCCCTCAGGTGCTACGAAAATGAGATCGATGCCGGCTCGAGCTCTTGCAATATTTGGAGGTCGGACAGGTCTAATAGACGATGCCCTGTCGAAGTACATTTCCCAGAATGGTAGCCTTTCATTCTCCTTGACCTGCATTATTTGCTTATCGGGCAAATCATCATTTAGTGGAGAATCGGCCGGGATTGGGTGTGCAGCGAGGAAATCTGCCAAGGCCTGTCCTTTCACCACCTTCTGTGGCATGTATATGATTTCAAACTGCAATAAAAATACTGCCCACCTGGCTAAACGACCTGTCAACGCTGGTCTTGTCATCAAAAACTTCAGCGGATCGATCTTTGATATCAGTGTGATTTTATGGGATAGCATATAGTGGCGGAATTTCTGAACTGCAAAAATTAGCGCCAGACAATGCTTTTCAATTGGGGAATAACGACTTTCTGCTCCAATCAACCTTCGACTGATGTAATAGAGCGCATTTTCTTTTCCTTCTTCATTATTCTGGGTCAGCAGTGCTCCGAGGGACTCTTTTAGTGCAGCTGTATACAGTATAAGAGGCTTCCCCAGAATTGGCGCTGCGAGAATGGGCGGATTCAACAGATATCTCTTGATGCTATCAAACGCCTCCTGACATTATGCATTCCATTTGAAACGAACATCCTTCTTCATTAGCTTTGAAAAGGGCTGACATCTTCCCGATAGATTTGATATGAATCTCCGAATGAAAGCCAGTTGTCCTTGCAACGAGCAAAGCTGTCGAAGGTTCTTTGGAGGTGGCATCTCCGTGATCGCCTTAATTTTGTTGGGGTAGATCTCTATGCCTCGATGACGAACAACGTACCCCAAGAATTTGCCGGAAGAGACCCCAAAAGCACATTTAAGAGGATTCATCTTCAGATCAAACTTTCTGATTCTCTCAAATACAATTCTGAGATCTTTTAAGTGATCATTTCGGCCAAGGCTTTTAACAACAAAGTCATCTACATAACACTCGACCTTCTGATGTATCAAATCATCAAATATATGAGTCATCGCCCGCTGGTAGGTGGCACCAGCGTTCTTTAGGCCAAAGGGCATAACTGTGTAGCAGAAAATCTCGATGGGTGTCCTGAATGATGTATGTTTTTCATCTTCGGGCGCCATCTTGATTTGATTGTATCATGACGATCCATCCATGAAAGAGAACATGTCGTAGTTGGACGTATTGTCCACCAGGAGTTCGAATACAGGGAGTGGAAAATCATCTTTTGGGCACGCCTTGTTGAGGTCCCTAAAGTCAATACAAACACGAATTTGCCCGTTCTTCTTCTTCACTGGGACGATATTGGCAATCCAATCGGCATACTTTTCTTCTCGGATGAAGCCTGCCTCTATTAATTTCTTTGTTTCAGCAATCACTTGTTCTTCAATCTCCAATCTCATTCTCCTTGGAGCTTGCTTGATGGGTGCTACATCCGGTTTGATTTCTAATCTGTGAACTGCTACGTCAGGGGATAAGTCGGGCATCTCAGCATATGTCCAGGCAAAGCAGTCCTTGAATTCACAGAGAAGCTCTTTTATTTCTTCTATTTGTTCTTCGGGTAGCAGAGAACTAATAAAGGTTGGGCGAGGATCCTCTTCAGTCCCCAAGTTGACTTCTTTTAGTTCATCCATAGTGGCTGCCTGACCACCATCTTCAAGCTCTTCTGGTGCAGGCTCGGCTTCTACGGGCTGTTCATCATAATCATCAGCCTCATATGTCTCTTCAGCAACATCATCATCAGATTCATTTTCCATGCATGTGATTGCCCGGCAAGTCTCTTTTCAGAGAAATTTTCTTTTGATGATTCCAATACCTTTATATGCGTCTGTATCCTTCTGCTGTAACAGACGCGGACTCCTCCCATACCAGAGGCCCAAACTTGTATGAAGTTGTTGCTTGGTGGTAGGAATATTGACTTATTTTCGTAGTATTCTCTGAATATTTTGGGTATTGAACCTAGGTAGCCTCGTAGGAAATAATTCCTCTGAGTCGAGGAGCATGCAATCCCAGTCATGATTCTCCTCTTCACGAACTCCCGTGGAATATAGCACATTCTTTGGCACAGTCCCATTTTTACGGGGAGGCAGATAGAGAATGGCGAGTTCTTCAACTTTATGCACCTTGCGCGGAATAATTTCCTTGAAGTGTTGCAAGGGAACACGTGTGACTACGAGTACGCTATCTGAAATTGATAGGCTGTCTATTCTTCTAGAGAACACATTCTGCACCGTGTTCATGTAAATGGAGTCGTAGTCATAATCATCATTTGAAAATTCAACATGCCTACTCCATTCATCCGTTGACTGGCACACTCTTCGAGATTTGGCAGGAGTAACATCGTCCTCTTCTGTGTCACTACCAAGATGAGGTACAAATTTCTTCTCTTTGGGAATGGTCGGCGCTTTGGGAAGAGTCGGCATTGCCTTCTTTCTCCCCACTTGCTTCTTCTCACCTTCTCGTTCAAGTCGCTTTGCAGCCTTTGAGTTTGATGCTTTAGCTTCGAGGGAGCTCGAAGATTTTTGCTTCTTTGGCATGAAATACCGTGCATCTTCATAAACTGTTGCTTCATGGACTGTAAAAGGCTGAATGTCACCAGAGATCCTGAACTCTTCTCCATCTTTGAGATATTTCATACACTGATGTAATGTTGACGGGACAATGCCATATTCATGCAACCAGGGACGACCTAGTAGCGCCTTGAATGAAGTATCCGCATCAATCACATGGAATTTAGCTTCTGTGTGGAGCTCTCCAAATACAAGAGGAAGTATAAATGATCCAAGGGTCTTCTGCACTTTCTCGTTAAAACCATGCACCATCAGCTTATCTGGCTCGAGGTGTTCCACATCAAGGCAGAGGGATCTCAGTGCTTTCAAGCTTATCAGATTTATGGAAGAACCGGGATCGATCAGGATTCGACTGATGATTAGCTTATCGCTCTCTGCAGTAACATACAGAGGACGATTATGGTTTGCGGTTCCGAGCATCATGTCCTCTTCGGAGAAAGTAATGAATGACTCATTTCGAGCTTGCAAAACCTCAGTCAAACTACGTTCAGCAAAATACGTCTCGTATCTTTCGGGATCTTTGAGAGCCTGAATCAGAGTCTCCCGAAGGTCTTTAGATATCACCAAAGCATCGTATATGCTGAGTTGTGCTGGGATTTTTCTCAAATGGGATAAGATATAATAATCTATCCCCTTGGATGAAGTGTTCTTTTTCTTAGGATCTTCAGGGATAATATCATCGTTGATAACTATGTCTTTTTTCTTGTCTTTGTTGGAGACCCCTTTCTTCGGTGGAGGCGGTAGTATCTTGCCGCTTCTTAACTGCAATTGAGCAATCTCCTCCGGTTCAGAGTCATTTAACGGAGCATTTTCTTCAGAATCAGCCATTGTTGCATCTAGGGACTCATCTGTTGATTCAGAATCACCACCTAGGTTTACATGTCCCATTCGAGACGCTATGCTAGGGTCTTATTCGTCTCCCTCTGGAAAATACAAATCCTCCTCCGAACTGTAATCCATTGGCAAAACCATCATACATGATTCAGAGGGTACTTCTTCTGTGTATTTCTCTTTTGTCAAAGCACTCGGTGTCACCGAGATGACCCGACATACTTCTTTGGGAAGAGAATTCTCATCATCTTCTTCGGCTTCATCTATCTTAAGCTCCGACATGAAGTCAGCGAGCTTGATAGGTCGCCTCACAGTCTGGTAGTACTCATCCAAACTGTCAATAACCCTCTGAGTTGCAGTCATCTTCTCCTTGGGCTTCTTTAACTTAGTCTTCTTCTTGGATGATTTGTTCTTTCCAGTCTTTGAAGAACCAACTTGGTTGAAAAACTGTTTTGAAGTAGAAGGTCGTACCACCGGCAGTACCTTCAAATCTATCATTGGCTTAATAGGAGACTTCCACTTTACACCTGAAACTCTTTCAAGCTGCTTCAACATTTTCACAGTCTTCTTAGAGACCGCAGTCTCCCACTGTTCTTCTTGAATTGGTTTCTTTTCATTTCTTCTTTCTTCAACCAGGTGTACGGAAGAGGACGTGACCACCCGAGTTGATTCTTTTCTGGGATGAGTTAACACATTATCTGATAGTGTGATCTCTCCCTTCTGATATTTTCTTTCAAGCCAATCCTTGAAGATGTAGCAATCTTCAATAGAATGGCTGAGTACCCGATGATATGGGCAATAATTTGGGTCACCAGTGTGCTTCGACTCTTCGGGTCTCTTGCATTCAGGCAGTTCTAAACCCGATTTCAACACTTATCGAAATAATTTGGCGACACTCCCTTTTGAATGAATATTCTTTATTCATTTTATCTTTGAGGGATTGGAACGTTCTATCACCAGTTCCTATTGCCTGTCTCTGGCCTCCAGCTTGATAAGTCCATGGCTTATCATTTACCCCTAATATCAGCTTCGGTTGGGGGTTGGGGTTGTAGGCCTGTTTAGGCTTTTCTTGATATTGCATCAGCTGTTTGCCCTTGTCTATGTTGTAAATTACTTGCTTTTCTCTGTCAGCTCTAGAGAAGAACGTAGAGTCGGCCTTACCCCTTCTAGCCCCCGGGGCTTTAGCCTTCTTGGGCTTATCAGAGTGATTCTCTGATTTAGACAAATTTAGTTTCTCAAATTTGGCCACTCTATCGAGCAAGTCTTGAAATGTGTTGATTGTAACCATGCATAGGAAGGGTTGCATCTTATCATCAATGTTGCCCATTAAAAACTGTATGGCATGCTCTTATTCTAACTGCTGCTCACATTTTATGCTCAAATTTTGCCAGCGAGTGATATATGTAGTTACTGATTTTTCTCTTTTTCTCTTATCCAAAGCGAGGTCAGCGATTGTAATGTTCTCGGTTGCACTAGCAAACCTTTTCACGAACATAGATTCTAATTCTGCGAAGGTCTTCACAGAATCATTCGGCCGTTCAGCATACCATTCGAAAGCAGTTGCTGTCAAACTGCTGACAAATTGTCGGAAGAGTAGGACGTCATTTCCTCCTGTATTCCCACAGGTGGCTTTAAACTGTGCCAGGTGCTGCCTGGGGTTGTTATTACCGTTGAAAGTATTGAACTTTGGTACAGAATACCCTTTTGGGTACGGTACTTGGTCGTATTCAGCAGGACAAGGACGACCCTTGCCCACCAATTTTTCTGCTTGATCAACGTCTATAATAGCCCTGATCCTTTCTGTGATTATTCCTTCCAACTGTGCAGCAATTACTGGTTCAGAAGTACTTGCAACATTTTGTAGAGTGGGCTGACGGATGACATTATGAGCTTTGTTGCCACCTTTAAGAGTGCCTCGTACTCCTGATACTTGAGGCATTTAAAAGTTTGGAGGATCCGGAGGAGGATTGGGCATGGCACCAACATCAACAGTTCTCTGCATCATCTGCATCATTGCACCCATTTGAGCCATCATCTCAGTCATCTTCTCATTCAACTGAGAGATTTCTCTGTCTTTGGCTCTCATTTGTCTCCTTATATGCCTTTGCATGTCTGCAAGTGAGACATTCTCGTCAGCAAAGGGATTCTCCTCGGCTTCTTTTCTTTCTTCTTCAACTTGTGAATGACCGCCTCTACCAATGGTGGACCCAGCTTCACGACGACGTTGATAAACTCGCCTAATTGGCGGTTGTTGATCATCATCATCTTTATCGTCATCGTAGTAGACTTCATCATTATCATTGGTGTGTCTCACCATGTAGACCACCTCCATGTCCAATGTGTTATTTATTTCTTTCAATTCTTCTTCTAGGTTTCCCTCCATAAATTCATCAATGTTTTCTTCAATATTTTCGTCCCCTTCAAGGTATTCTTGTATATTTTCATCCTCTTCAAGGAATTCCTCTTCTTCAATGTTTTGATCATCTATATTTTCTTGTAGTACTCGGATCTCCGAGCGGCGACGCCATTGGATTTCCGGTTCATGATTAGGCACGGGGACTTCTTCGATCAGTGGGCTGCGATCGAAGTTAGTCTCTTTCTTTGGAGGGGATGGAGGGCGACGGGATCCCCTGGAGGATTTTCCAAGGTGTCTACCGTTTGGAGGAATGTCATTATGGGTCCTTTTAGGGGCCCACTCCTAACGTTGTTTGTAGACTTGGGCGGATCTCCGGGAAGCCTCACCAGATGTCACGCCCAGATCAGTTCATCTTTCTCTTCTATCTTTTTCATTTCTCCGAGCCTTTGGCCTCCATACTTGTTTTCTTTTCCACCGGGACCTTTCAACAGTGGATCCCTGAACATATGGTTTAGGTGTCACACCCCGATGTTCACCGCGTGGGACATATCTTCTTTCTCTTCTTTCCGCCACAGCAGATAGACGTTCTCTTGGCGGAGTTCTTCTGGCCTCTATCATTAAGGGCCATTGGAACTTTTTATTTTTCAGACCTTTCTCCTTTACAGTCTTCAGGACCCGATAGACCCGAGCTGAGAGAGTTTTAGGTTCCTTTCTCTTTGGAGGAGCTGGGACCTCCTGTCGTTGCTCCCAGAAAGACTTCTTCAGCTCACCAGTAGAGCTGTTTCTTTTGACCCACTTCAGATTTGCAAACCCATTCCGGGTTGGAATGTTAGCTTCAGACTCTTAAGCCGGCAGATTTGATGGTTGGACCGGGAGTTGTTGATGCTGAGCTCAGAGCTCATCGTTCATCTTCCTTCTCTGCCTCCTAGTAGGCCTTCCTCTAGATGAGGAGACCTCAGCATCGTATTTTCCAGGTGCAGATAACCTGGTCGGCAGAGTGGTGGTGTTTGTAGCTACCACAGAAACTCTTCCACCATTCACAATTCTTCTGGTGGTCAGGGCCTCAGGTTGTGACAGCCTTTCGAACACAGAAATTCTCCCACGAGAATTTTCGGCAACAGGTCGTTGTGCTGGCAGATGCACACGACGGATAGGAGCTTCATCAACATTGAGTTTTCTAGCAGACTTCTTAACATTCCTACCATTCGCAGAAATGGCGGTATTCCTTGCAGCAATCGCCGGGAAGTCAACACTACCAAACTGGATGGTAGCTCCGGCATTTTCAGTCTCAATAACAGTATTCGCCAGCTGAATCCTGGCTCCTTGTCCCAGTTGGACAGTCATCGGCGTGTTCTGTAGATCCATCTGCATAAATGAAAGGCAAGGGTTAGTAATCAGAATCTGATACATCACCCCGCACTTTCAAAATGCAGAGACTTGCACGGAACACTAAAACAAAAATAGACCAATAATGATTAGCATAAGCAAGCAATAAAAATAAATTTAAAACACTGTTGAATGCCAAATAAATTTGTTGAATGATCATTTTGAAAGGCTCAAAATCTTGAGCACGAGTTGATATGACAGCTACTATAGAACTGAGACGACTAGTCAAAGATGGAAAGAGAAACCAGACACCAGCGGAGTCGCCAGAAATCTGTGGGCTCCGAAAATTCGACCCCGGCCTCCCCGCTCGCTTTCTTATTCGGCGAGGGAGTTTTAACGAACTAAGTTCCGAGGTAAATTTTGGAAGGCAGATGGGTTTGTAGATAAAACACTACCCAGAGATTTCACCCTCATTTTGTGAGGACTTTATGATCTGAGTTCTGGTTTCCTATAGGCGCAAGCCCCTATAGTTAATTACCCCTCTCAATCATGAGAGAGAACTTTCGATTAAGGCTAGTCGTCAATCAGATACGTAGAGAATACGTGTTATCTGGCATATAGTAGCAGCATGGGTTTGGATATTTGAGATTGGAGAACTAGATTTGGATTTGAGAATTTGGAGAATTTGGAAAGTTTGGATGTTTGGAAATTTGATATTTAAAAATAGAAATTTTACCATCTTGTACTTAAAGCGAATGGTGGGGGAATGAATGATAGACCCGATCAAGATCCCATGGTTCCGTCGTCCCGGGCCATCGTGGTCCCTGGTCTACTTAGTCAGAGGAGGTAGTCGACCCAACCTGACAGAAGGATCCTTGTCGGCAGCCATGGGTTGCTTCGTCCAAGGGGACCTTGTAGACCGGGGGTGAATGTTTGTCTAAGGGGACAAATTTGAATCCACCTTAGCTTACAGAGGGCTTTGTGCCCTATCGATCATATCTTATTGATTTATATCTCAAGGATTTGACGTCAATAAGGAACGTATTGGCTCTGGCCATAACCAATATCTGTGGTGCCATTTGGCGGCAAAACCACTCGGTTCAGAGGGCCCCGGGTCATAACCGTTTACCTGCAGTGCCATTTGGCGGCGAAACTGCCGGTTAAAGGACACGTACCACGTCCTTACTGGCAAGAGATTGTTTGAGAATGGATCCTAGTGATATTTTTGACTAGGCACTTGACTCTTTGTGACTATAGTTTATTTGAATTTGTCCATCCCGGCAGACTGTTGCGGAGTGTGGATGGAATTTGCTTTAAGTGTTTGGATGGATAGATTTTTATTTTAAATATTTTTGGACTTTGGGATTTTTGGGTTTTTGGAGTATTTTGGTGGGTTTTGGATTTTGAATGGATATTTGGGTTGAATTTTGGAATATTTGAAATGGACTTTGGATAGTTTAGATTTTCTGGCATTTGAATGTAATTTGAAAGTATTTGTGAACCCCTCCGGTTGAGATAACCAATCAATACGGCCATCATCGGGATGTTCGGGGTCATTTCTCTTTATGGATTGAACCTTGTCAACTCTATCGGACTGTCGATAGAGGATCGGGTTTCGTAGGCTTTATGCCCTTATTAGTGAATTCTCTTTGTTATAGACCTTAAAGGCCTAATATGAATGTATTAAGACAAATATACCGGTCGCCACAATCGTATATTTGTTTGAGAGTTCAAACCTTGTAGACTCCTATTGATCCGTATATGAGGATCGGGTTCGAACTAGAATTCACTTATCAACCCGCGCAGCATCCCTAGGCATCGCGTGTGTACCAATAACACGCTCGTCAGGGCCCATGCGGGTTAAGAATATATACCCCATTAGTGTACCTATGTGTATACAAACTATTGTGCACGTACGGGGGTATTCTTGGAATAGACGCCTTCTGTCTGCTTGTACGAATGTTGCAGATCCGATGGCGTGGCGTAGCAGCTTCTGGATCAGTTATTTGCTGCTTTGTACAGGTAGATTGTCGTGCACTATTCGTTGCTTTCTGCAGGTGGATCGTAGTGCACTAACAAATCTCCTTCTTTGGGTCGTAGGAGCTTGTACTTATCGTATTATTCATGCATTTTGTTGTGGTCTTTAGTCTTTTCAGTGCATCCGCTATTACTGTATGTAGGTAGATAGATGTCTTCTTTCACAGACTGAAATTGACTTCAGGATACTGCATTTACTGAAGTCTTTTCGTATCTACCCCTGAGTGGCATGTTATACATACATCCGTATTCGTAGAGAGATCGTATGTGTTGCAGATCTTTTGCATTTTGCTTGTGAACATTGTATTTGGGTACACCATAGGTCTTTTATGATAGTTTATAGGGGTCTGCATCTATCACTAACCCCTCATGCACATTGATTGGTGTGGACTGTGTGAGTCCATTATACCCACTGTATGTATGTTGTCAAGATCTATAAAAACTTTCTTCATTGTATATTGCATCATATACGTCTTCCCTTAACTTACATGGCTTTCATCACCACCTTGTGAACGATCTGTCGAACGTACGAGTGTATGGCTATATTTGCATAGAATCCATCACTTCTACATCATTTCAATCAATGTTACTCATGAGTGAATTGCTAGTTCTATTTGTATTGACTTCAAGCGTGCCACAACACTCAATATACATTGGTTGTAGGTCGGACTACTGCATGCATTGTCAAAATTCTGTGAGTAAAATTGCTTTGAACATAGATCTCCCAGCATCATATTTGTTGTAGTCATTTTCCCTCTTATTCGTGGATGACATTTTGCATGTTATAACGAATCTATAAGAAATTATGTTTGTTACACACCATGTGGTGTTTACTTGTAATGGATTGATGTATCCACTCAACATTGAAGGGTGATTGATTGTGATAGTGTTGTAGCATTTGCTCATTGAGGTTGATCGTAAAACATTATCACAATCACCTAAATATGTTTCACAGTCAGTTATAGTGGACTGTATGAATACCCCAACACTTGTTGCATGCTTCTTGTAGATTTGTTCAAGCCAATCAATTTTGCATGAACCTACTACCATTTGTAAGTGGATGATACTACGACCTACATTGCCTTTGAACAAAGCTTTTAGCCTACAAGGGACTTGCATATGGATGATAATTTCAACATACCTTTTGCATCAATTGTTTGACATTGTGTTTCAACACAAGTCTCCTATTCATATGAATGGATGATATCTTATACATCATTTGATTCATGAATCTCACATAATCATTTGTGAGTGAAATATCTCACACATGAATTACAACTTTCATTAAAGTGTAATTTTTAGATTACACATTCTTATGGTATTTGAGTTATTGTTGATTCAAGCTCAAAGCTTATGTTCACAAGTCTAGCTTGAGTCCAAGTCCCTTGTGGTTCGAGTTCTTTGTCAGCTTCGGTCCACATTCAAGTTCACTTTATTTGTTCATATGGCAAGTCTAAGTCCCCACTTGGTTCAAACCAAGTTCATAAGTTTTAAGTGAGCTTGTTCAACTCAACATGTTCATTGAGTTTTGCTTAAATTATGATTCATTTGGGTTTTGAGTTCAATTAAATTCATTGCATCAAGCTCATTTTTGTTCAAACAAGTCCAAGTCCAAGCTCATTTTTTTTGTTCAAGTCATTGGATTTTCAATCCAAATTTCGGCAGCCTCCCGGCATCTCCCCCGTTTAGGGAAAAAACCAAGAGGCAACCATTCCCCTCGACGCTACGTGAGCGCTTCAGGTAGGTGTCAAAAATGACACCGCGGTCGCAAATGTAATTTTTTTATCCCCGCCTACTACGTGAGCATTTAAGGGTGTTTTGGGTTTGTTTATTATAAGAAGAAAACATGTTAGAAATAAGCACGAATTTCCCCCCCTCTGCACCACGTGGGCGTTCGGGGGTACTTATAAAAATAAAATAAAATAAAATAAAGACACATTTTTTTATCCCCTTCGCCGCAAGCGTCGCACCGGTTTCCCACCCTAAACACTACTTGAGCGCCTCGGGGGTTACAAGCTTTGAAGAGGGATCCTTAAATCGTCGCAAGCATCGCACCGGTTTCCCACCCTCAACGCTACGTGAGCGCCTTGGGGGTTTGCAGGCCCGTCGCAAGCATCGATAAAAGAACCATCTTTTTTTTTATTTATAATGAGTGATAAGTTAAATATAATTAATTATATTTAGGCTACAACTAATTATATTTAACTTAAAATTAATTACAAATTAACTAAACATTATTTATAATTAATTAAAATCAATTATAATTAATTACATTTATCATATAATTAATTGTACTTAATTTAAGATTAATTATAAATTAATCATACTCAACCTATAATTAATTATAAATTAATTATAATTAGTTATATTTAATGTATAACTAATTATATCTTAATTTAATATTAATTATAAATTAAATAAATTTAATTTGAGATTAATTATAAACTAATTATAAATAATCTCAAATAAATAATAATATTATATGAAGGTTAACACACTCATCACATGGGGCAAGCTGAGATAATTTTGGAAGAGAGCTCTTGAGAGAAATTTAGATGTTGCCAAGGACACCAAGCCAAGAGCATTGATGTTGATAGGAGTCAAGCCCAAGTGGAAACTTAGGAAGGGTCTTGGGATGATGCTCCACCCCAAAACTCAGAGCCAAGTTTCAAGAGGAGCATCTTTGAAAAACATTGGAGATGAGCAATTTTAAAGCCAAGAAGATTATTAATTGTGTAGTAATGATGACAAAATAGCACCAACTGCCCATGATTTTAGCATTACCTCTTCATAGTTCATACTTTTACAAAAGGGCATCATGATTATCTATAATTCTATATCAATTAAGGTGCCAAATTTGCCACCATACCATTATAATTGTAATAATGTATCTTATCTATATAAAGGATCTTGTTGGCAGACATGTCAATAGTGCAAAATGGAGCACCAAGCAATGTGGCACGCATACAGCGCTATTTGCTTGGCATGGCGCGACTTATCAAAATAGCACGCGCTATTTGTACCATGCATGGGCAATGTCACAAGGCGCAAATGGCGTGCGTTATTTGATTAACATGTTATAAATTTTAAATTATATATTATAATTCAATTTTTTAGGTTTATATATGATATCACAATTAATTATTAAATAATTAAAAAATTAAATTAATAAGATATTAAAAAAATTAAAGGATTTAACTTTTTGTTAGGATTTAACGCTATCATTTTTTCTATTTGGCAGGTTTTAGGCTAAATTATGTTTAAATCCTGCTCAAATCTATTGATGTAAGTTTTTGTAGGATTTAAGATTGTCATTTTTACTATTTAACAAGATATTTGTGCTTAAATTTTACTTTAATCAACTTATTGTTGTTATTTAATATTTGTTTATATTAATAAATTTATATATTTTAATTATTTTACATTGTGCGTCATGTTTAAAATGGCACGTGCCGCGTCATGCGCTATGTGCTATGGCTCCACAGGGAACTTTGCGCCGTGGTGCGACATTCGTGATGTAGGAGGAAAAAAGGTTTGAGCACTCTTCTTCTACCAAGTTGCTTCTTAGAGAGAGTTTATTCCATGGCTTCTAGAGAAACTCTTTCATCAAAAAGTAGTCAAAGACATTCTTCAGTAATAAAGCTAACAGGCGATTATGTACATATGAGATGAGTTATAGAATTAGGCTATTTTTCTATTTTCCTATGTACCTGACATTGAACCTCAACCAACCACTCAAGCTCAAGCTTTAAAATCCAAACCTAAGCCTAATAATTTTGAAAAAAAAATTATATATTTTTAAATAATTACATATATTTTTAAAATTCTCTGTCATGTTTAGGACACATTCAATAATCTATTTTGCAAAATGGCTTACTCCGCAAATTTTCAACATTAATAAATTCTATTTTTAAGCTTTGTGAATCACCATTAATCTATTAACAGGTCACCACAAAGTTAGCAGACTGCCTTAATAGTTTTGTGGACTTTCATAAAGCGGCCTCTAGCATCGAGAAATTTCTTGAAGTAGGTTAGCAATGCAGCGCTAACTCTTAGTGCGACATCGCCAACTTAAGAACTCAGTGTTAAGTGTTTAGCAAGTTTCAGCTATGCTAATTCAGTATGATAATGATTATATTGCTGAGCTATTCTTCCGTGATGATTTCCAACTTCCAAAATCTAATTTGAGCTACATTATGATGCCTTATATTTAAGGAGCTCTGAAATATATTTCTTGTGATTTTAAACCTAAAGAGAGTAGAGATTACAAGAAAATTCTTAATTATAATATTGTCTTCGTTCAAATCAACTGAAGAACTTCAGTTTCAAATTTTAAAGTAAAAATCGTGCTTCAATGTTTTAGAAGTGTTATGTGAGACTTTTTTTATTTTGTTTGTAATTTTAGTTTTCATCTATTTTTTGCTAAGTCTTTCGGTTGAGGTTTAGAGGGATGACATTATCGATAATCAAGAAGTGGATAGTGGATACAATTATCCTGAGTAGTAAGAAGTGGTGAAATGACTCCTCCCTGAGTTTGAGGGTGAATGAGTGATTGTGCTAATGGAATCCCAGGTATGTTGATACTTGGTTGTGGATATCGTCCTAGTTGGGTGGAACCAAATAAAAATTTTATTTGGATTTATGCATCATTTTCTATTATTGTATCATGAAAATTTTTATATTCCAATTCATCCTTCATTTGATTGTGTTGAATCCTTCAATATGTTGTATATATCTTATTATTGACTTATTAGTTTTCATGATTTTGTTCAAAGTTAATGTAATTGGTGTTTGTTTGTGGTGGATAAACTGCAATTACTCATTGATTTAGCATGTCTTAAACTTCTCATTGATTTTTTCAAATTTATTTGATCATTGCATTGTCATTTGCATTTTAATTTTTATATTATTGATCTGCATCTAGAAAAAACAAGTTTTTGCATGTGAGTCCTAAGTTCCTTTATGTGTTCCATGTTCATTGCATCATTTTTGCTGCATAGAGAGAACCCCTAATCTTAAGCTATCCATCATGATGCGATAATTTTTTTCTTAGGAGATTTATTCACATGCCACTGAAATTCTTGTTTGCAAAAGTCGAACTCAAGTTTTAAAAATGAATTATCAAATTCATATATTTACGCATATTATGATCAAACTATTGGGATTTGAGTGAATGCAAAAATATGTGTTGAGTTTTATTTTGCTGTTTAAGATTTGATTTGAGTGACATTTTTGTAAATTGAGATAGTTAAATGCTAGTTTGTAAAGAGGCAATATTTTAATGTTATGTAAGAAGTTGTCCGTTTTCTTTTATTTTAGAAAAGAACTAGGGATCATTCGTATTAGAATTGTGGTTTTTGTTGCTTCATAGATTCTTCTTAAAACAGGGTTTTTTTTTATCTTTTTTCCCAATTTTACTTGGACTATTTAACAAGCGAATTTATTTTGTATGTGTTCTTTTCCAGGAAGGTTGCAAAGGTCTACTCTATATGGTCCTCCATGCACGCGTTGTTTTGGATTTGCATGAAAAGCATGAGGAGGAGATCAAGTTTGAGCAGGTTGAAGGAGATTTTGATTCATTCCAAGGAAAATGGATATTGGAACAACTTGGGGATCAGCACACTTTGCTCAAATACAGTGTAGAGTCAAAAATGTACAATGATATTTTCCTGTCAGAGGCAATTGTGGAAGCGGTAATTGTTCATTGTACTTATGTCGCAACCAGTTAATGCGTGGGTTAACTGTGTGTGTACTAATATGAATAAGATAGAAAAGCATGTGCTCAATCGCATTTTAAGTCCTCTGAAAATTCAATGTTGACTTGATGAATGTTTTCTACTAGGGAATAGATGAAAAAGTTCACTTAATAAAATATTTTTATTTACTAATAATACAATAACCCAACCCTTTGAGCTGCACATGCTTGCTGTAGTGAACATAAAACCTGTCAAAATAAACTGCCACACAAATATAGTGGCGGCTGCTACCCAACTAGGGTTGTCAAAGACACAAGATGAAAATAAATGGCGCTTTCCGTGATATGGAAATTGGGAAAGCAACCAAGAAACATGAGCTTCTTTGTGTCTCCTAATACAATTAAGCTTGTTTAGAGTTAGTGATCAATCTTTTTGTAAAAACCCGCTGCAATAACTCCTACTATGTCTTTGATATGAAAATTGGAAAAGCAACCAGGAAACATGAGCTACTCTGTGCCTGCTGATCCAGTTAAGCTTGTTTTGAATTAGCGATCAATATATTTATAAGAAACAATTATAACAATTCCTGCTATATCTGTGTGGCCTTTTAGGGCTATTTGTTTTTCTACCACTTTAAAGAGGTTTAGCTGCAAGTATGCATTATGAAAGTTATATTGTTGAATCCAGGTTTATTCGATGGATTATACCTTATTTTACTAGCAGTTTTGCTTGATGAGCTTAGAACTTGTTGGTGAGAATGGAGAGCAAAGAGAGTAGAGAGGATAGTATGTAAGTTGGATCTCTACTATCTCAATTAGAAAGATCAAAAGGTGGGTCTCAGGGGGCCAATGATCCAAACAAAGTATAAAGAAAAAAAGATCTAAATGAAATATCCCAAATTGTTCCTCGTCACCATTTATTTATTGGATTTTGAGTGTTACAAGAAAGGCTATGCAGAGATAAATTGACTTTGAAATTACTAGTTATAAAAAAGAAAGGCTATGCAGAGAAAAGTAAAAATACGGTCTTACAGAATACCTATGCAATGCTACACACTAATTTATGACATGTGTCATTTTTTAATAGGCTGCAAGATGGCGAAGTCAACAATTTGGCGAGTTGTTTGTCTTCGGGTGATCTCAAGAGAAGCGAGTAGGTGTAGGGTGAATCTGTGGGTGAGTCTTGAGTGGAGATGAATTCATAACGGGAAAATTAACTAATTAGGCCGGCGACTAGCATAGGGAGCTTGAGGTTTCCTTATTATGAAATGTGATTAGAGGTGTTTAAGGGGATGAAGAGTCCCTGATCCTTATGGTGGTAGCCAAATGGAGTGTAAAGTCCCTGGATTAGGCACTTTGCTTTAGCAATGTTTGGTGAGCTCATAAGAGGACCTATTGAGATGAGTGGAATTATGTTTGCTTGGTGAGGAACTTCCTGGTCTCCCAATGTTGGGTGAGCTCCTTGGTAGTTGTGGGTGAGTGACACCCGTCATTCTTCTTGGGCGAGTTTGTCTATTGGTCTTGAGTAAGTCCTTCGAGGGTGATGGGGATATCAGATCGTGGAAGGTCTATCAGAGACGTGATCGTTAATCTACAGCCATGATTGAGTCATTGTATTTCTGATTTGTTTTATGTATTTTCTTATTTATGATGTCATATTGTATTTGCTTTATTAGTTTTTCATTGTACTATTTTATTAAAGGAGGTCGTATGTAAGCCCTAGCGGCATTGTCGTCCTTTTATGTTGTGAGTCATTGTACGAGGTTATTTATAGCTCCATTATTCTTCTTTTCAAGTTAATGAATGATTGATTAAAATAATTCTTCTCTTTGCATGAGTTCTTGTGAGAGCCTGAGAGATCGGAGTGAGATCCCTAGGAGAGGGAGAATTGCGCATCACCCGCCAACCTAGACCAGTCGAATTCGTGGTACTATCTCCTACCTTCTCCCTTCCTCCTTAAACCCCCTTGGATTTATTTCCTAATCCCTCCATCCTTCCTTGAAAATAATTCCAAATCCCCACTACCTCCTTGGCCGAAATTTCCTAACCCCCATTATTTGATTTATTTCCAAAGAAGAAGCTCTCATTTTGGAAATACATTAAATCTCCCCCATCCCCTCATGCTGCCGGCCCCTCTCTCATATCCGCCCCCTCTCTCTCTCTCCAATCCCCTCTCTACATTAACACCTCTTTCCCCTCTAGGAATTAAATTCAAATTTGATTCCTAAATCCCTCCCAATTAGAAATCTGAAATTTATTTCAGATTTTTAATTTGTTATTTCCCTCTTAACCTACTTCTCCTCTCCCAAACTCTCCTCCCTTGACCGGCCATACTTCATCATCTCCACTTCAAGTTTAAGAGAAACTTTTTTCTCTCTAAACAGAGTTGCAAGGTTACTAGAGATCTTCGGAGGCGACCGTCATCTAGTATTCATGAATGGCCTATTCAGATCTTGATTACGACCTCTCTTACAACGAGCACGGATTTGTTTGCATCTTACACTCGACCTTCTTCGACGTCAATCCGGGCATCGGTCACACCGTAGAAGAGTACGTAGAGCACATCTTGGACACCTTGATCGAGGCTATTGAAGAGCAACTTAGTACCATCCAGTAGAGGATTACAACCGATCCTAGACGAAGGTCTTCTAATCTTCCTCTTCTCGTATTTCTTAAAATCTAGCCCTCTTCCTTGTGATTTGATTTTAGCCATGAAGATCGTGTTCTCATAACTCTGCCGAGCTTAGTAAACGTAGGGATTGAGTGCACTTCATTTGTTTCTAATCTTATTATTAGATTAGGGTTTTTCGTTGAAAGCTATTATATTTGCATATTTTTTATTTCATATGTTATTTTGATGATTCAAAGTTCTTACTGTGCAACTTA
Organism: Dendrobium huoshanense; assembly: GCA_016618105.1. Taxonomy (NCBI): domain Eukaryota; kingdom Viridiplantae; phylum Streptophyta; class Magnoliopsida; order Asparagales; family Orchidaceae; genus Dendrobium; species Dendrobium huoshanense. The sequence continues at coordinate 45,094,291 of CM028347.1, forward strand.
GCCTAAACGGAAGTGACCGCTCTTACGTTTTACTGTCGTTTATTTGCTAATAGTTCTAATCTTTATTATTCTATTCAATAAATCGTGCAAGTTCTTTTCAAGTTATTGCATGCATTGTTGTCCTACATCAGAGGGATTTTCTCTTGAGATAGAATACGCTCATCATGATTTGATAGTTACCTGTGAAAACACTTGAAAAGACGATTATGCGTATAAATTTTGTTCCTGGATTCACTCGGCCTTTTGACAGGCGATTGGTGAAAAGGGAGAGCTAATAAAATTAAAGGAGACAACGTAACGTATAAATAGGGAAATAAATACAAATTTATAGCCCTACTTTTGTTGTAGTCTCGAGGACTGTGTTGACCTCGCAATGATGTCGTTGGTGACGCTATGGCATACTGGACTTCTCTATAAATCGTGGGATTGCGCTTTAGATAGTTTATTTTTCTTGCTGATTGTGATAAGAGAATTGGCAAATGTTTTGAGAAATGGGGCTTTCTTGCAAAATGTCGTTCTCATAGCCAATCAACTAAGAAGATGACATTGCATTAAGGGCGAGCTAGTCCGTCCCAACAAAGAGCTTCTGTTACCACAACAACTTCTTTGAGCAAAGTGGTCGATAAGGTGGAGGCCTGACAGTTGACAGTGGGATGGATTTTCTTCTCGCTCCCTCAGGGTTAAACTAGGTGAGTACACTTCAAGATTTTTTTTTGCGAAAACTACAAATGTTATGTATCTCCTTCTACAGTACAGGGTCCTTTGTACCAAAAAAGAGAAGAAAACGCTTGAAAACTTTGAAGTTGTTTATAAGAGCCTTTGGTGTGGTTTTCAATACCATCCTTAGCAAATTCTTCATAAATATTAGATATTTCGCTTACACAAAGTGGCACTCCTTTAATACTGTTCTGGCTATTTGGTTTGTTGGCTAAACCACTGACTATTAAGAAACGTACCATGTTTAATAATTTTTCTGATTCCATTTCAAGGTGTGTTTATTGAAATGAAGATCAGATTCTGCTCATCGTCTTTAAGATTTTACAAAGTGTTTTTGTTTTTTATTTCAGGTAGTGTATGAAGATCTTCCATCAAACTTATGTGCTATACGTGATTTTGTTGAAAATAGAGCAACAGCTATGAGTGATACTCCAAATAAGGCAGTGTTCTCCCCAGCTGAGGATGATGTGTATCTGAATGAAAATTTGCTAAAAGAGAATATTTCTAGAATTAGTTCTTCTAATGCATTGAAGCACAGGCCTAAGGTTCCAGGCTTGCAGAAGGATTTAAACATCCTTAAAGCTGAAATTGTTAGATTTATATCAAAATATGGTCAAGAAGGTTTCATGCCCATGAGGAAACAGCTTCGCTTGCATGGAAGGGTGGATATAGAGAAAGCAGTCACTCGGTTGGGTGGATTTAGGAAGATTGCGAGTTTGATGAACCTTTCCCTAGCTTACAAACAAAGGAAACCTAAAGGCTACTGGGATAGCCTTGAAAATCTGCAAGAAGAGGTAACTTAGAACTTTCTCTGTGGTGCTGCAAGCTTTACTTATTTTCTTCAAAAGGTCTCGGTCTATTCCTATGTTATTTAGTGTTCTTCCATCCTATATCATTAATCTAGCTTTGCTCATAAATATCTTGTAAATTGTCATATCCTGAGTTCGAATCTTACCTACTACAAATTTGTGGTAGTATAGTTAGTCTAGGATTCAAAACTGGTGTATAACTTTTAATTCATCCAGTGCTAGTCATTTGCAAAAAATTATGTTCTTGTATGCTTTTTCTTCGTTGCTCTACTCTTTGTTTCTCCTCATCAGATAGGTCGATTCCAGCGAAATTGGGGAATGGATCCTACCTACATGCCCAGTAGAAAATCTTTTGAGCGTGCAGGTGAGAAATTTTTTTTTTTTTTCAGGTATGTGTTTTATTAACTTGATATGACGTTAATACAGTTTTAAAATTGTTTGGGATGTTGCCCATGATTGGAAAAAAAATTAGGTGAGGATATACTGAATAAATTTTGATCAGAATAATCTTAAAAGCCGATTTACTTGAATGCAATATAATTTCTTATTTATTATTCATGAAGATCATTCATCTCAAAATAAATTTAATAATTTTTAGATTCATTCCATATCGCTGTATAACAAAAGATATTTCCAGCAATCTGAGAGATCTGTATTGTTCATGAATAAAACTTCGACGATTGAAGTAAATGATTTTTTTTTTCTTTCTTTCAAATATGATTTCTTCCTTTTGATAGGGCGTTATGACATTGCCCGAGCACTGGAGAAATGGGGCGGTTTGCAAGAAGTCTCACGCCTTCTGTCTCTCGAGGTTAGGCACCCCAGAAGAAAGGCAGATCGTGATGGAGATGACCAACAGGATTCTAAAGCTTCTAAGGAGACTGTGGACCAAAGAACGACATCACATAAGCCAATTATTTCGCAGGATACACAGAAATGGCTCACGAAACTTAAAAATTTAGACATAAACTGGGTCGAGTAGAAGCTGGCGGACTCCTAAACTAATTTCCCATTCTGTTCTTTATCTCATCATTTTTCCTTTTCAGTCTTGTTTATATTTTTTTTGAAATTTTGTTGATGTATGATATCATTGTTTCTAAGTAAACATTTGATCTTTTTGGTTAAAATTTAATCCGTCTCTACTAGCTTTTGGTGTAATTTTCTCCACAGGAAAAAAGAGGAAAATCTATATTCTTGTGTGGTCTAAAAAACAGCCAGTTCAGTCTTCCATTTTATATGGATATTTGCTTTAATCCACAAAATAATTGCGTCATAAGAGCATAACAACTCGCTCTGAAAAAAGATTATATTAGGTTATCATATAACATTAATCTTAGAGTATATTCGATAGAATTTCTATCAGTTGTCCTACCATGTTTTTTTTAACCTTTATAAAGTAGAAAAAAGTGGCTGAGGATGTCTGATTGAAATTTGGCGAGTTTTAAAATTTTTAAATTTATAATACGTGAAAAATCTAGCAATTTAATAATATATTTATCTCAAAGTCAATTTAAGAGTTCTGAATTCATTTTGACCAAATTTTAATTAAAATATTCTTATTAATTTTTGTTTTCTTGTGTTGCCTTTAGAGGCCACAATTAATCCTAATATTTAAAGTATATTGCTACTTTAAATTCATGTGGAAAAAAGAATTCTTCGTTTGCAAAGCAAATGAGTTTTTAGATGCTCCATAATTCATGAAGTTGAAGAAATATATTAGCAATTTCATTTTTTTTTTTAGAAATATATTTGAAAGATCACATTGAATCAATATAACCCTCTTTAGAACCATCATAAGAGTTCTTTGACCCTTCTTATCATCACCTTTTTCACTTTCGGCGATTGGAAGGCTTACATCTTTGGCTTTTGACAAAAACTTAGGAGGATGGTCTCTCTCTACTCACAGTATTTGCTTAGTGATTTTTTTATTTGTTTTTTACGATTAAAAGTAGGCATCACACTCTAAACTTTAAAACTATTGTCTGTTCAACTTTAGTTTACATGCTAGTCATTATGTTAGAAATGTGTTCAATTCCTATTTGCCATTAGAATGATGGCTAAATAATGATCGAACAATCTTAAAAAATATCTGAATTGTAAATGAATAGTTATTCAAACATTATTCAATTATGTTTGAAAATGATTAACCTATTGGATGAGTCTTTGTAACATCTTAAACCCATGAGTTGGCATTATTCAAACTAACTTTGACACATTATAGCCTTATTCAAGCTTATTCAAACTTTATTTTGAACACTTACTCAAAACTATCTTTGTCCCTTCATCAATCTTGACAAATTATCTTGAAAAGGGTATAAAAAAAAAATTTATTTGAATAAGGTTCAAATAAGTTTAAATAAGGCTATAATGCATTGAAGTTGGTTTGGATTTGCTAAATCATGGGTTGATGATATTATGATGGCTCTTCAAATAGTTCGATCATTTTAATCAATCATGATGTTTTGATCATTGTTGAAGATAGTTTGATCATGATCCAATATTATTTAATAATTATCATGTGGTTTGATGACAATTTTTTAATCACATCATTTCTTTTAAGATTTACTTATTTGAATTATCGTATTATATATACAAATGTATAATCTACTCTCGCGAGATGATCAGAGACATTACAATACTTGAGTTACATACATAGTCAGTGGGCTATGAAGAAACAAGGTAGGAAATGTGTAAGGCTAACGATCTCATTGTTAAGGCTAATTGTAATGAATGCTTCTACAGAAATGACCTGAACTACATATGATAAGATTTTTAAATTTATTTACACTACAGGAAAAATGTCTATTACCGGCGATTCTAACCGGCGGTTTATGGACCGCTGGTGTTACCGGCGGTGTAGCCGGCGGTTTGACCGCCGGCTTTTAATGGCGGCCTAACTGATGATTTTGGTACGTTAAGCCGCCGATACTAGCGGCGGTCCAAAAACCGCCGGCAAACCGCCGGACATCAATATGAACCGGCGGTTTAACGGCGGCCTGGACCGCCATTGATAAGTTATTTTTTACCGGCGGTTCGGACCGCCGGAAAACCGCCGGTAAATGCCCTAATACGACCAGACCCGCAACTCACATTTCATTCTTACTCTTTCCTTCTCTCTCATTTCGGTCACTCTGCCGTCGCCTCCGCTCACCTCCGCTCGTCCGATCGCCACCGACGAAGCTTCTCCGACCGCCGACCCAGTCTGATCCCAAACCGACCGTCGACTTCCAATTTTCAACCCTAGATTTCTATTTTAAGGTATTTTTTATGTTTTTTCTTTGATTATTTGTTCTTTGAAACTACGATAACGGACGACCAATGGTAAGCCGCCGGTAATGTCATTACACCGCCGGTATTAAACCGGCGGTGTTACCGTGGACGTCCGGCGGTGTACACCGTCGGTAATACTGACGGCTACAACCGCCGGGTACCACTGGTAATTTAACCAGCGGTCTACCGACGCTTGCCGGCAGTTTAGCGAACACACGACGCTCGCTTTAACCGCCAGACGACCGTTGGTAATATGACCGCCGGTTAGCCGTCGGTCAACTAATCGGCGGCGTAACGGCCGGAAAACCGCCGGTTGAAAATCCGGTTGTCACCGGCGGTATAAGCCACCTGAAAACTGCCGTCTAAATAAACCGCCGGTAAAAGGCCGCCGGTAATAGTTTCCTACGCGATTTTTACCGGCGGCTTGAATGTCGCCGCCAAGCCGCCGGTAAACAGGAAAACCGCCGGTTTAGCCATAGTAACCGCCGGTAAAAACCGCCGGTTTTTGACGTTTTTCCTGTAGTGTTAGTATTTATTGAATCTCTATAAGTATTTAAATTCATTTTTACGTTTAAATTAATTATGAAATATAATTATAGTTTGAACTGAAAAAAATGTTAAGTTGGAAAATTATGCACTACGATGCCCTCTCTATAAGATTGGGGGCCAGATGGATGGTGTTGTGGTGCAATGAAAAAGTGGCATTACGGTGCTGAGCTCTCTGTATTGTTATCTATATTTTTTTTCTTAAGAACATTGTGGTCATAGGGAAGTTAGTCTTTTGGCACTAAGTCTATAAGAATCCAAATCCGCTTAATTTTTTTTTTTTTTTTTTTTGTGAGGAAGTCGATTAGAGAACGAAGAGAGATTCCATGAGAGAAAGTTAGTTTTGGAGGTCTTAGAGTTAATTTTTCCCAATGGGCTAATTGGAAAAGTTGTTCATCTCAAGATAGGTTATTGTTACCCAATCTTAGTCTTAATTTAGGTCATTTTTGTGAGAGTTTTGATCATTTATTTGATTAGATAAAGTTTGGAAAACTTTCCATGGTGTAGCTTTTAGTATATTATAGAATATAATATTGCGGTCATGTTAACATGAGAAACTTGTATTTCTATCGGATATTTTTACTGTATGAAATTTTAAGTATTTTAGTGAGTATTATAACAATGATAAAATTGTCTATAGAACAATAATGGCTTCAAAATAATATTGTAAATAGTGTTCATGAATTATTTTATGATTTGTAAATATTGAATGTGTTTACAAATATGTTCTCCAAAAACACTTGTGTATTCAACGTACATGGGAAAATTTGCATATTTATGTATTATGTTAGATACTACTCATGCATGTTGAAGATATTGATATTTTATGTTCACATGCCTAGAAATGTGTGAAAAAGGGAAAGATATAACAATTTAGGTAAGACATTATTGGCACCTTATGCACACTCTATATACTCTTGTGATATGATAGATATTATTTATATATAATGAAAGTATTGATGTTTATACAAGGTAAAAATATCAATATTTTTATGTTAATGTAACTAGAAATGTGTAAATGATTATTGGGAAGATATAAAGGTTTAATCAATTGATGAATTTTGCTCTTTATAAGAAGTTACAAGGGTCGGATACTATAATATGAATTGCATGGGAGGCATAAGGGCTTAATATTTTACATGTAAAATATTTGGGAAGTATAAGGCTTGAAGGAGTCGATGTGATATAATATGATATAATGATGTACATGTGAAGGCTAATGTCATGTGTTAAAAAATAATAATTTATTTCAATTATATTATTATATAATCAGACATTTATCTTTATACTAAATATAAACACTCAATGCAACACGTACAGTGCAACAAATGATATATATATATACCTACTGAGCAAATATTGCTCATTCTTATTTATCATATGTTCATTTTGGGAAAGGAAAATGTTGACTACATAAAACTAAAGGACAAGGATTATAGGTATGTCTTGCATTGATTATTTTTGCAACAAAGAAAAAATAAATTGATGATGATAGTAATTAGGACCATGATTGAAATATTATTTGTTATGTGATCCTTTTATTTAAAGTAAAGGAAAAATGATGATTTTATTTTTAGTATTCTTAAAGTGGTTTGTGGTTCTTTGTCTGTACATATATATATATATATATATATATATATATATATATATATATATATATATATATATATATATATATAGAGAGAGAGAGAGAGAGAGAGAGAGAGAGAGAGAGAGAGAGAGAGAGAGAGAGAGAGAGAGAGAGAGAGAGAGAGAGAGAGAGAGAGCGAATAATTTCTTTCAAATAAGATCTTGGGTATTGTCGATTACGCATCCACCATGATGTAACTTATTTGACGTAAGGGTTGTGTCGTGTTGCGTCATAAAGTAATGAAACTCCATTTTGGAAACTTCTTCAAAGCTCCTAGAATATGGCATCCTAAATCATTAATTAACACTAATTAATGTTGATGATGATGAGATTTGTGAGTATTGCATCATGTTCAATATAGGAAGAACATGATCTTTCGTATCGTAAAGTTTTCTTTCATGATTGGGTAAAATTTTGAGGAGTCCCCAACTGATGAGGAGTTTAAGAAGATGAAAAGAAGCATTAAGAAGTTCTAGAGCCAATTCAATAGGGACAAAAAATTTAAAAACACAATTCTACAAAAAACTTTCATGAAATGCACTAACAAAAATGATATATGGAAGTTTGATTTGCACTTATTTGTAGATGGTTCGTCTTCAACCATAACAAGCACAAATGCTATCTTCACAAAATAATTCTCATTGTTGAACATGATGATGCATTTTTCAGATACCCATAGGGTATAATATAATATGACAGGACACTATGAGGGCTTAGGAGACACATGGCACATTACGAGGGGTATGCAGCAAAAAAGAATGATTTTTGCCCAATACACTATAATCAGAGATACGTTTCCACTAGTTTATGAAACTATTCTATAGTTGGGCAAGATATGATGAGTTTCTTAAGGAGTGAGTACCTAGGATGCTGAGTTAGAGGAGCAACAAGGTACTCATAGGCAAAATATTTTTGTCATGGCTCATGAATAAAGAAAGTGTTTATTTTTCATACCATATCTTATATTTTAGGGTTTAGGAATGTAAAATTTTCTCATTGGCACTTTCTTTATTACTTTTTATAGGGAGCATTTTGTCTTAAATGGTGCATAGAGTTTATGAGGAAAAATAGTTATAAGTTCATTATGCATACCCTCTCTTAGTTTATCATATTATAAAGAAGGAAAGCATCCCTATTTTTAATAAAGAGTAGTGGAGGTAGTAGAAGTATATGTTACTGTAAGTTAATTCATTCCATTCTGGGTGAAGACAAAACAACATTATACCATTTGTATTGAAGTTAAAAAATGGCCAAATAATGTTGGAGAATAATTAAATAAAGTTAGTGAAAAAATGAGATGTTTAACTAATGTTATATAGAGTTTCATAGATAAAACATATATGGAGAGGTGCAATGAAGAAGAGGATGAGGAGGAAGAAAGTAAAAAAGGTGCATGCCACTAACCAACCTTTCATTAGGTGCAATGACAGAAGGATGCCAAGTATATATTGGGCAATGTCGTGGAGGAGTTAGGGGACTAAACCCTTGTAATTAAATGTACATGTAAGGACGGGGAGGAGTTAACCAATTGGGGAAAAAAAGATGGGTATATCTAACGATGTTGCCAAGGTCGATGCCTTCTTGTGTTATATGGTGACCCTTTGATTGAGGAAGAGTAATATCTACATAATGATGTTCAGGTCGAACACCTTCATCCAGTGGTGGATCATGAGGAAGAAGAATATGCTCCTATTATCCTAACATTGGTTGTTGGGTTTCACATAGAAGTTAAATGATCTAATTCTAAGATTCCTCTATTTTTTGGATGTGACCTTCCAGGGATGGTCCTGATGTTCCTTCTACAATAAGATTTCACTCAGTTGGTTAAAGAGAGGTGGACGCCTGTCGTCTTTTATTCATGGACAAATTCTTGGATTGGTGGGTGTTGGAGTGGGAGGTTCCAAGGTTACTATTATTATGCATGTTGGCTATTAAAAAAAATGCTTAGAATAGTGGGAATAATTTCTCACAAACGTTACCAAGCTGTTGCTGGGTAGAATATACGCTGCAGTAAACGGAGAGTATTTTTCATCTTAGAGTTGCTTGAATATTCAGTACACAAGTAGAAAAATAAAATACCAAGGTTTTCAACGTGGAAACCTTAGAAAAGGGAAAATAACAACGGGACCTGGCCCATTTCAAATGATTCCACTAGTATTTGCATGAATTGTTAAAGATATCATTGTTGGATTGGTCTCTCAATTTTGTCCTTTGGTTGTGTACATGCTTAAGTAGTGTGTCCACGGCTACGGTGGAAGTGGCAGTATTTTTCATGATTTCTTATATTTTGCTTTAAAGGATTTGTCCACTTCACACTCTCCTAATTTCATATGGCCATCAATAAATTTACCAGAGATACATTAGGTGGCATATACTCCTTTTTTTGTCGAGGCTCACATCACAGCTGTGAGGGTCGAGGGGTAAGTTGTAATTTTCTTATTTTTTATCTTAGAAGATGGATTATCCATCCCTTATGTACTTTTGTGTTTTCCATTTATTTACTCAAATTGCTTTATATGAGCATTGATAACTTCATTTATAGAGATTTGTGCCTCCATAATATGAATAAGGTCAGCATATGAATGAACCATATCTCATATGAGTGCTGAGTAAAAGGAGCTAGGATGAAGCCCTCGGAGAAAAATCCTCTAAGCAATTCAAGATCTACCCCTAGAATTTGTCAAGTCTCAGTTAAAATTTTTTGAAAGTACTCTTTGAGGGAATCACTTTTATTTGGATAAATTCCTGAGATGTGGGAAGAATCCTTAACAATTCTTTAATTTGAAACAAATTATTCAAAAAAACACTTTGGCCAATTTGACAAACATGGGAATGGTTATGGCTGGAAGTGAATAAAACCATATTCAAGCTTGCCTTTTGAGGGTGACAAGAAAAACTTGGCAGAGGAGTGAGTCCGAGACTCGTTGGATATATATATAATAGTTTAGTAGTGATCGATATACTCGTAAGGATTATATATTGTATCATAATAATCAATGCATACTAGTTTGAATCCTACCATAATGAGGTGTTAAAGAATGGTTTCAGTCAGAGATGGTGACTCTTAAAAGTCACACTAATGAATAGGTTATCTTCCACCTCTCATTGGGAACTCTTTGCGAACCAATCATTGCAGTTCATGATGTAGGGAGTTGCATGAGATCTCAGCAATGTGAGATCATGACAAGTCTTTAGGGATGCAAGAGGAATGCGGGCTAGCCAATTGGGGTGAGTATGATGGGTAGCGCTAGGGATGTCAATAGGTCAATGCCTTATTGTGTTTAGGGGCGACCTCGTAACTGAGGAAGAGGAATATCTAAAAGAAGATGTTCAGGTCGAATACTTTTGTCTAGTAGTGGATCTCGAGGGAGAAGAATCTCCTCTTATTGTACGAATATTGGCTATCGGGTTTCTCGTAGAAGTTAAAAGATTTTATTCTAATATTCCTCCATTTTCTGGAAATTATCTTTCAAGGATGGTCCTGATTTTTCTTCCGCAACAAGATTTCTCTCACTAGGTTAAAAAGAGGTTAATGTCTGGTTTCTCTAGTGTATGGACTGATTCCTGGATTGGTGTGTATTGGAACGGGAGGCTCTAAGATTATGATTTCTATGCCTATTTCCCATTTAATAAATGCTTAGAATTGTGGGAATAATTTCCCACATATGATGCCAAACTACTGTAGGATAGAATATACGCAGCAGTAGAGTGTGAGTTTTTTTTTTCATCTTAACGTTGCACAAATATCCAGTACATAAGGAGAAAAGATAAATCACCAAGTTTTTAACATGGAAACATTGGAAAAGGTAAAATAATCATGGGGCCTGACCTAGTTCAAATGATTCCACGAGTATTTGGATGAATTGTCAGAGATATCCTTATTGGATCAATCTCTCAATTTTATCCTTGAGCTGTCTACATGCTTCCGTAGTGTGTTAATGACTACATTGTAAGTGACAGTATTACTCTTATTTTTCCATATTTGGCTATAAAGGATTTGGCCACTTCAAAATCTCCTAATTTCGGATGGTCATTAAAATATTTTTTTGAGATATGTTAAGTGGTGTATACTCATTTTCTTATCGAGGCTCATATCACAGCTTTGAGGGGGTAAGTTGTAATTTTCTTATTTCTTTCATTGAGAGGATGAATTATCCATCCCTTGTGTACTTTTATGGTTTTTATTTGTTTGCTCAAACTATTTTCTATGAGCATTGATAGCTTCATCTGTTGAGATTTGTGCTTCCACATAATGAATCAGGTCAATGTATGAATGAATCGTATCTCACATGAGTGATGAGTAAAGGATCCAAGATGAAGCCCACCGATAAAAAGCCATTTAAGCAATTCAGGATGCACCTCTGAAATTTGTCGAGCCTTAGAAAAAAAAATTTAGAAGTACTCTTTGAGGGAATCACTTTTATTTTGAAAAATTCTCGAGAGAAGGAAAAAATCCTTAATAATTATTTGATTTGAAATAAATTATTTGGCGAACAATTTGGCTAATTTGATTTTTAGTTAGTTGATTAATTAAATTAATTTTGAAGAAAATGCAGGAAAAAAATATTGTTTACATTAATTGACATTTATAAATTGCTCTCAAACTCTCCAAAAAATAAACCCTACTAAAGAACTGTACAACCTCTCCAAACAACTCAAAAATCTTCAAACTCCTTTGTATTATCTTCAAAGCTCCCATGTACGAGCTCCTACAGCTACTTGTGGACCCTATCCTCTACAACTGCAAGCTCTAGCTACTACACCTGCTAGCTACAAACACCTGCAAATAAATAAATAAGAGTCAGTACATCATAAATAAATTGAATGAATGTTGATAAATCTAAACTACTGCATGTAAACTAGAGTACTAAAAATCAAAGAAAAGCTAAGTACGAAAAAAGCTAATAGAGCAGTGGACTACTATAGTATGAAAAAGATTATGAGCACAAAATAACTATAACACTAACAAAGTGTCAAAATCTCGAAGTGTCAAAACCACAAACTTAAACCAACTTACAACCCTTTCAAATTCTCCAAAACCAATCATAAACAACTGACATCCTCTCAACAAACACACAATTAAATGCAAACATTTTTTTGGTAGCCTTGTGTATAAGAACTTGATTGTAAGACCCACTATCCGGCAACTTTCGTAGGAAAGTTGTAAGCCCGATCTTAGGAAAAAGTTTTAGGTAAAAATTGACCTAACTCCTAACCCCCAATTAAAACCCTCGACCACTTCTAATAGAAGTCGTAAGTCCGATCTATGAGGTAAATGTTTAGGTAATAATGCAACCCTAAACCCCTCACTCGGGCATCCTATCCTATTGGGTTAGGTTATAAGACCCTCCAACAGGCTACTTCTAAGTGAAGTCGTAAGTCCCATATTTTAGGAAAACTGTTAAGTAAATAATGATGATCCTAAATCCCAAACAATTAAATACAAACCAATGGGCATCTCAGTCTAAAAGGATTAAGGTGTAAGACCCGCTTTTCATGCTACTTCCTAAGGAAAGCCATAAGTCCTACCTAAATAATTAAAAATCTCGAGTAGCCTCGCTGAAGAGTTAGGTTGTAAGACACATTGTTGGGCAACTCATAAATAGAGCAGTAAGCCCCATTCCAAATTAAATTCTCGGGCTACTTTCTACGAAAGTCGTAAGTCACAACGTAAATTTAAATTCGTGGGCTACTTCCTAAAGAAGCCATAAGACCCACTCCAAACCAAACTCTTGAGTTACTTCTAAATGAAGTCTTAAATCCTAAAATAAACTAATTTTTGGGGTATTCTAAAAGATATAAATCTGAAAGTAACCAACAAAATTAAAACTCAAATCAACATCTCACACTTCAGTTTATTCAGGATCTCTGAGAGGAGGCAACCTATAGCTGCTAATTAGATTCCCTAGACACTACGGTTAATGATTTTTAATATTGGTAGACTAAAATCTACGGTATACCCAGGACGACGGAACCATGAGATCTGAATCGGGTTTACCTCCATCTTCCCTACTATTGAAACTAAACTACCAAAAATTTATTCATCCTTAATCGAGAGTTCTCTCTTACATGTTAAGAGGGATAATTAATTATGAGTGCTTGCACTCATGAGAAGTAAGGACCTTAGATCCTTAAACCCTAACACTACCCTTAAGGAAAATTTGGTTAATTACAATCTGACTGAAGGGAAATAGAATTCTACGACTGCAAAGCGGGATTCGTATATTCATGCCATTTTTCTTGAGCCAACATAAATGATGGCTTCAGTGAGGGGTGATGACTCCTGAAGGTCCCAATAATGAAGAGGTTACCTTTCACCTCTCATAGGGAACTCTTCTTGGATCAATCGTCGTAGTTCATGACGCAGGGTATTCTATGGGAGCTTAGCAATATGAGGCTAGGACAAGTTCTTTGGGATGTCCAGAGGAATGAAGGCTAGCCAATTGGGGTAAGAATGATGGGTAGAGCTAGAGATGCTAACAAGGCTGTTGCCTTGCTATGTTTTAGGATGACCCCTTGACTGAGGAAGAGGAATTGAATATCTTCATGAAGATGTTCAGGTCGAACACCTTTCGAACAGTGGTGGATCTAGAGGGAGAAAAATTTCCTTTTATTGTGCTAACATTGGTTGTAAGGTTTCTCATAAAGTTGAAGGATCTCATTTTGAGATTTCTCTATTTTTCGGATGCGATCTTCCAAGAATGGTCCTGATGTTCCTTCCATAGCATGATCCCTCACTGGGTTAAAAAGAGGTGAACCCCTGATGTCTTTGGTTCATGAATTCATTCCTAGATTGGTGTGTGTTGGAGTAGGAGGCTTCAAGGTTACGATTACTATGTCTGTTGTCAAATGAATAAATGCTTAAAATAGTAAGATTAATTACCAACATATGGCTTCAAACTGTTGCGGGCTAGAATATACATAATAATAGAGTGGGAGTGCTTTTCATCTTAGAGTTGCACGAATATCTAACACACAAGTAGAAAATAAAAAATACCATGCTTTTTAACATGGAAATCTTGAAAAATGAAAAAAAACCATGGGTTCACTGCAAGTTTTTGAATTTGGGGTCGTTGGGTTTGTCTTTTTGAGATGTTCAGTTCTACTATTAGGTTCATTTTTGAATGTAAGTGCTCTCTACTCTGGTGCTTCAAATACATCAAGTTTCCTACAACATGATCATGTTAAAGTAAAAATAAGTATTGATAAGTCTACTCCCAAATCATTAGTTGAAGGGAAAATTTTATTAAGATATGACCATAAAAAGGTTCCTACAAGCTTTTATTATTTACATATTTAAAAAGGGAAAATTTTAATTGCTTTACAAATGTTAAAAGAATCTTTAGCCCAAATGAAGATTATAAAGATCTCTTATCATGTCTTTATGATTACCTCTTTTTTTTTTTTTTTAACGTTTTTGAGATAACGTGTAATGTTTTTTGGATGGATATAGTTGTAGTTCATTGGTAGGAACATCTCCTTTGCTTTTTTTTAGTAAAAGGTTAAATGAGACTTAAGCAATATTACTTCACTAATGATAGAGAACTTTATGATATTATTTAATCTTTGAAACATTGAAAGCAATACTTATTGCATAAAGTATCATGCACATAAATTTACTAATAGTCAAAGGAAATTGAATCATAGGCATGCCAATAATGTAGAATTTATTCAAAATTTTTCTTTTGTCTTGACATATAAATCTGTTGTAGAAAATGAATGTGCTGATACACCATCATGTGCTACTTTAGCGCTCTTATCCTTATGAGTTTCTTGTTCATGATTTTGCTAGAATTTAGAATGATTATTGCATGTCTTAAGTTTCACATTCTTTATTATGAGCATTTAGATCGACTTTTTTTCTATTATTGGTCTGCAATCTATTACAAATGGATATCTTTGTCATGGAAAACAACTTTGCATATCTTGATTTTCTTTTCGGGACCTTTATATTTATAAATAATATTTTTGTGGCATAGCTGACCATTTTGGCATGGATAAGATAATAAATTTGATGAGAAACAAATTTTATTAACCATAGTGCTTGGGATACATATTTCTTATAGGTATTTTACTCAACATATCTGGCTATAAGAAAATAACATATCATTAATATCTCGCTATAAGAAAACTATTTTTCATAATAAATGGGACGAGGATTGAAATAGCCCCCAACTTGTATGTCAGTATATTTAGTTTCAGATTATATAAAATATCTAATGTAGTCTCAGATTTATTAAATACAAATAAAAAAACCTCATTTTTAATACTTGTAAAAAACATGATGTATTTGATTCAACCCCGAAACTGAAGAAAATAAAATTGTAATACTGCCATAAATAACAACAGAGTAAAACATCATTCTCTTATGCTATTCAAAATTCCTTCCATCTCATAGAGAACTATCCAAATAATCATGGGTCCATGCTATTATGTACTGGTCTCCTCTTCTTCACAAAAGAATAACGTCCTAACCACCATCGTACCTTCGTTTATTTTCTCCCTACATTCGGACTCTTCTTTGGACTCTGCTTCAGATATCGAACCCATAATTTTGCCTGTGCAACCAAAATATACTTCAAATAACTTGCAGGTAACTTAATATATATAGCTGAAGCAAAAAACAGTAAAAATAAATTTATATTCCCTGCAAGAATATGATGCATCGATAGTTTTTGAATTTTTGAAGGATGTTTTCTTCTTTAATCAATAACAGAATTATAAATTAAAATGAGATGAGACATAATAGCATGATCTTATGGTGAGTATATTTAAAATATGAATTAATGAATTCTAATTATCATAACATGTTTGCAGATTTTAACAAAAAAAAAAAATCTAAGATAATTTATAAAATTAAATGTTAAGAAAATTTCTAAAAATATTTACATGATCATCAATTAAAGTTTAAATTAATCTATTTATTTAAAATTTAAAGAAATATAAATTACAAAATAAAGAAATATAAATAAAATTTATAATATTAATTTTTAGTTTTTAAAATTGATTACAATCATAAACTGTAGATCGCCGTATCAATGCCTTGTCGGACAAGGAGAACGTTATTCGAAACGGAATTCAGTCCCGTTTGGGACCGTCTCGCTAGTGGGACTCGGAAAGAATTTCGAACCCAATAACACAATTCAGTATTCCTTCATATACAGGCCAACGTAAACCAGATCGCCTATGTGGCAGATTCCGATAGGAGAAATTAATTTAAATAAAAGAACAAACAATTCTTTCCCTTATCGTAAAGCTACGCTTAGGCTATTCCCTTGTTCATTTTGAATGTAAGCGCGCTCCACTCCGGTCTTTCAAAAGCACTCAGCTGCTGCGAATGCAGGAGGCGTTCAGTTTTAGAAATCAAAATGACCTAGGTATACCAAGAAACCCTTGTTCCCGAAACATTCGAGGAAATCTATTCCCATTCGTTGGTCGGAACCAAGGGCACCATCGCCATGACCACTCTTCCTCAGGAGCAAGTTGTGAAGCACGTCAGCAAACGCCTCTTAAAGTCTAGTTTTAAGAGATTGTGGAAGCGTTGCTGGAAGGAGAAATCAACAAAGCTGTTGGAAAGCTGTTGGAAGGAAAAAAAATAAGTGTTGAATAACTGTTGGCGTAGAAGCTGCAGTTTGGGTATTTCTTTCTCAGGTAATGAGGAATATAGAAAGACAATACTAGTATTTCCCAAACAATATTTTCTATAAGAGTGAGTGTATGCAAATTAGTGAGGAATTTTTGAATTTCTGAATGCATAAATTGTGGATTTTTGCCAATCATTTTGAATGCTGAATGTGGAAATCAGTAGAAAAAAAAGGGGTAAGACTATTGTTAAGTTAGCTGATGGAAAAAAAAAAGAATTTTGAAAATTAATGTTGCTGAAATCAGTTAGTTATGACTGAGTTTGTGATGGTAAATTTCTGGAAATATGAAAGAAACATAAGAAGGAAAGAAAAGAATCATATTACTATTTAATTAGGAAGAATTTAGTTGAGGTACGTAGTAAGATGTTCATATAGCTTGTTCCTTTATTTTTTTTTGTACATGTACAAATAAAGAATTGTATGTTGTAGGTAGTGTACAAAAGAAGAAGAAAATAGGAAGAACG
Organism: Dendrobium huoshanense; assembly: GCA_016618105.1. Lineage (NCBI taxonomy): Eukaryota > Viridiplantae > Streptophyta > Magnoliopsida > Asparagales > Orchidaceae > Dendrobium > Dendrobium huoshanense. The sequence continues at coordinate 45,111,371 of CM028347.1, forward strand.
AATCCCTAGTGAGGTGAGATACCCAACGATGCATAAGAAATAGTAACAATTTTATAAAATTTCAATTTGATGTTTTTATCATGTTTAACATTTCCTTTCCCATGGTAGCATGTTTTTCTTTTTCAAATAGTTCAATTGCTTCAAATGTGAATTTCACATGTACTAATTTCAATTTATATAATCGTTGGATATGATTATGACAATGTTCCTGAAATGAAAGAGAGTATAAGTCATATGTTGGGGGATAAGCCTGCACTAGTAAAGGCGAAAGACCTGAATAAGTAAGCCTATACTTTCAATTCTAGAAGTTGGGAATTTAGACCCAAACCTGAATTGAGAAAATAACTTCAATTCTAAAAGTTGGGAAGCTAGACCCAACCTTGAATTGAAAAGCTGAAAGGGTGCAAAAGCTTATAGCCATCATTTGACTTGTTAAAAATAGTGTTGAACAATTACTAAGATGAAAAGTACTGCTATGTTTTCTTGTGCCTCATGTGGAAGGTGCTTTAATCATGTTATTTAGTCACTAATGTTATACATTTCTTAATGGTTAAAATGTTATTATTATTTCCTTTACATTGCTGGTGTATTTTATTGAGCCCTAGCTCATTAGCAGTTATTATACTGCAGGTAAGGGAAAGGAGCCCGTAGGGCACTAGGCGAGAAATAGGTGATCGTTTGTTTTTTGTGTATATATGTTTTGCTGTACAAAGAGATCTTAGAGGAGATCTTAAGGATAGCTATATATACCTTTTGGTATGTAAGTAAATTTCGAAAGTTTTAGTAGAGCTCTGTATTTACATTGTTTATATTTGATGTTACTTGAGGTACATTACATGCTTCCTTTTATTAAGTGTGGAGTTTGATATGTTGACGTATTAGGAGAGCCAGAATAGATTTCTTTCCTTCTATGTTATACTCCAGTTTGATTGTTAGAGGGTGATCCAAACTGGGGTGTGACACCACAATACCACTAAACAGTACGATAGAGTGTAACGTGCATAACATAAACAATTTTCCTTTCAAAACATGTAATACAACTCCTCTTTTGAGAAATTTATAACACATCCAACCATAATTCAATTTATACATCAACAAAAGCAACTTCCAATTTAAAACCTCAATAAACATACCTAAAGAACCACTAAGGAAATCCAAATAAAATTCATCCGTCCCTTTAGTTGCTTCATCTCGCCTTCCAATGCATCCGTCTTCTTAGCTGCCATTTACCTTGCTCTGATATTTTAATAGCACTTAAAAGTAAAAGCATCAAACCAATCAATAGAAAGCTGCATGAATGCCCAAAACAGTGACTGATTTTGTATTATTTATGCAATTTGAAAGCAAGATATAAGTGATCTTATTAGAGAGGTAGATCATCTCCCCCACAAGACCTAGATGCTTCTAGGAACTCACAACAAACATTAAGAACATAAAACTCAACAATAGCATAAACTAAATCCTAGATAACTCCCCCATACATAGCCCTTGAACACAATAACATAAATAGAACCTTCATAACATAATTTAAGAAATCTTCATAATTAATTAAACCATTCCTAAACAACATAAACACAATTATGAAACCTTCATAAACAATTTCCCCTTAATTAGGAATCTTCCTAAATAGCTCCACTTGATTAAGAACCTTCCTAAATAATTTGATATGCTTTTCAATGAAGATTGTGAGAATACGATTGGCTTTAGTGACATTATTATCCTAAATGAAAATATATATTTTTTAATTTTTCTTAGCATATTAGTAAAATCGAAGTCAGAGCGGCTTAAAAAAAAATGAAGTGTGGAAAAGTTATTGGACCTGATGATATTCTAATATAAGTGTGAAAATGTTTAGGAGATAGAAGAAATTTCTTGGCTTATATATTTTCAATATTATTTTGAAGATTAAAAAGATGTCATATGAGTGGAAGAGTGTCTTAATTCATTTTTTTAGAATAAAGGTGATGCAAAAGAGTATGCGAATAATATAAGAATTAAGTTAATGCCTCATATTTTAAAATTATTAGAGAGAGTTATTGGGCATAGGTCACGATTTGATACTAATGTTTTTCAAAATCAATTTGGATTCATGCCGGTTATATTTACTATGGAAGCTATACATTTATTGAAAGATTTGATGGAGAAATATATAGAGAATAAGGAGGATCTGTATTTGATATTTATTGATTTAGAGAAAACATATGATAAAGTTCCAAGAGAAGTGCTATGCAGAGTTCTAGAAAAGAAAATGATTAATAATGTTTATATTCAAGTCATTAAGGATATATATGCTGGTGCTGTTATGTGTGTTCAAACACAAGATGGTTTGACAAACTATTTTCCTATTTCAGTTGGATTACATCAAGGTTTAGCTTTAAGCCCATATATTTTTGCTTTATCCATGGATGTTCTTACTATGCATTTTCAAGAAGATGTACGCTGGTGTATGTTTTTTTCTGATGATATTCTTCTTTTTGATATGACTAGAGAGGGAGTTGAATGTAAACTTGAATTATGGAGGATAAGTTTAGAGTCTAAAGGTTTTCGTTTGAGTAGATTTAAAACCGAATACATGTAGTATATTTTTAGTAGTATAAATCTAGTGGGGGGATTGTGACTTTGGGTGATAAAGTCATTATAAGAGTACATATTTTAGATATCTTGGATTCATTGTTCAGAGTGATGGTGAAATAGATAGGAATATTATTAGTAGAATTCAAGTTGGATGGTTGAAGTGAAGGAATGCATCGTGCTTGTTGTGTGATAGAACAGTTCCCCTCAAACTTAAGGGAAAATTCTATAAGATAGTCGTGAGGCCTACATGGCTTTATGTTGCAGAATGTTGACCATTAAAAAAGAAGCATAAAATTAAGTTAAGTGTTGCAGAGATGAGGATGCCTTAGTGGATGAGTGACTTTACTTTTAGAGGTAGAATACGAAACATACATATTTGAAAAGGTTGGAGTAGCTCCAGTGGCAAATAAGATAAGAGAGAGTCGCCTTAGATGGTTTGGTCACATAAGACCTCAGTCTTTTGATGAGCTGATTAGGAGAGCAAATGTATTAAATTTGGCTTATGTTAAGAAAGGTAGAGGTAGACTTAAAATGACTTGGTTAGAAAATATTAGAATAATATTTTTTTATTAGATTTAAATGAGAATTTGACTCTTAAGATGACATGATGGAAAAAAAAGATTCATATAGTTGATCCCATATAGCGAGATAAAGGCTTGCTGTTGTTATTGTATTTTTCTAAGTGATAAGGTGCTTCTGACTTTTCTTAAGTAAGGTATTAACAATTATAAAATTATAAGTTAGAGTTAAATCTAATATGTTTCCCCTGCCTTTAATAGTTTTTCTAAATCCAAAGCTACCATGAATTTTTTATCCTTCTAATAATATGTTTATTTAAATCTCCTCCAATAAAAGCTCTTTATTCAAGAGTATTCTTAATATTAATTCTCCTAAATAATTCTTACATTTTTATTTTGAACAAATATCTAAATCAACTTGAGTATAAACACTAATAATATTATTAATTTTAGCATTAATAATAATCTTTAAAGTTATTCTATTAATTTCTACAACATTTATTCATTATACTCATATTTATTTATGATACACGTACACCATTTCTAATTTGATGTCTACCTGAATATCAAAATTTAAATTCTAAGCTATCAATCTTTTTAGCCATTTCTCCCATCAATTTATTTTTCTGAATACTTAGAATATTTATCTTCCTATGAATTATAATATCTATTAATTTGCTTGTGAGAATACTTATATTCCAAGTTTTTATCCAAAATCAAATTTCATTGACTAGCTTCTTTGCCCATTTTCATCCATGATATGAACCTCTTGCTTATTTAACGTTTCACTTATGCGCCTGTGCAACAACCTTTACACACATTTCACTGTATTCAGGCCATACAATGTGTTTCTTCTAGGGAACGTCTTAGTATTAATACAATGCATTAAATGGTTAATGTCATGATTATTCGACAATTTTTATGTTGATTGTGATTACTTAATGCAATCCTCCAATTTTTTCATTTAGAGCTTGGGACAACTGTAGTGCTATTTTATGAGTAGAGAAGAGATTAGTTTTAAATGTAATTAAAGTTTAGTTATCTTAGGAGATGGTGTCAGCGTGACATTACTATCATTATTTGAAGCATGTTTGTAGTTTGAAATGAGGGTTTTGGTGGAAACATGACTCATTCTTTTAGTTTTTGCCTTACTAAAGGGATCGTTATTTTGAAGCTAGAGTTGTGAACATTGTTGATCATCTTCCTTGAGCCCAAGTATTGAAAATGAGGGATTTTATGAGAAATTAGCAACACAATTTTTTTCTTGAGTGAATTTGCTAATTGATAGTAATTTATAATCTATGTTGAGCACAAATTGATTGTTAAATCTTTTGAGAGAATGATATGATCTATTTTAACCACTTTTGATAGTGACTCTTTGCAATTCTATAAATTATAATTTTAGTGCCATGGGCTGTTATTGTACAGTTGTAGATGGAAAGGTATTAGCCATAGATTTAAGATTATTTCAATGAATACCAACATGAATAAAGGGATAGGTTAGAGTGGAGAGGATAGATGTTAGTCTTGATTGTTGCTAGCTATATAAGGTGGTTGTGGTTGTGATATCGAGGAGGATCTTTAGCTTCCCAATTCAGAGTGAGCTCTCTAAAGATAGTTTGCCAGTTTTCTAGATGGGCACAAGCTAACCTGTCTTGCAGCATGGTGTCTTTATATGCATGAGCCAGATTGAGGCCCAACACTAGCAGTTATTTGACCACTTGTCATCTTCACCTTTATTGTCTCAGGCACCCACGGTAAAGACTTTTTGCTTGGGCCAAAACTAGAAGGCATAAAATTTCAGGATACTTTTGATGCTCATAAGTAACATGTTTATTAATGAAATACTGAAATACATCATATGTGTGTGACCAAAGTGTGAGGTTTGTTAATACCTGTAACAACATGAAGCAACCCTTGTGTAATTTACTGTTTATTTTATTTTGTCAAGTTGTTTTACTGATACATATGTTCATTTTTGTTGTTTCATAGATGTTGATTGAATTTTTACATATCTATGACCATGATGCTTCTACTTTTCGATCATCTTCCCAGGCTGCATCATTCAGGCTTGCTGTTTCTGTCATCCAAGATTGTGCGCCAAAGTTGGAGGCCCATGTCTGTAGCTTTTTGACTTCCTGTATGCTGGACAAGTATAATGTTGATAAGTGTCACGAGACTGATAGTTGTAGTTTTGAAGGTGATATTGAGCATGACGATGCATTGGAGAATGATGCTCCTGGAGCTGAACTTAGAAGCTCTTATCATGAAGTTTTTCTCTAAATTTATCAGTATGCTCCTCAAATTCTTACTTCTATATTGCCATTGTTGACTCAGGAACTGCTGGTATGTGATACTCTTACATTTGATGAGTGTTTTCTTTTCTTTATTTTTTATAACTATATTCGATTTTGTATTATTTCTTTAATAGATTGATCAAGTGGATGCACGCATGAAGGCAGTTCAGTTAGTTGGGAAGCTTATGGTTATCTAAGCTCTATTTCGGTCAGGAGCACCGACCAGTTTATTCATTGTTCTTGAGAAGGTTCTCTGACAAGTCTACAGATGTAAGACTCGCTTCACTAGCATGGGCAAAGGCGGTTTATCAGGCCAACGCCTATGCAGATGAAGCACGCTGTACTCTTGGTAAATTAACTCTCTAAAATTTCCCTTTTTTCAGTTTCGTTGATATATATTGTAATTCTGCTCTTTTATGTTTCCTGATGATTTGATTTAGTTGCTGTGGAGGGAAGGCTTTTAGACTTTGATGATAAAGTGAGAACTCAAGCTATTTCGGTAATCTGTAATCTAGCCAGCTCCAATCTGTCATGTTTTCCGTCAGAGTTGGTGCTAAAAACCATAAAACGTTTACGTGATAAGAAGGTGATTTTGCATATAAAAGTTCTCTTCTTTTCCATTGAAATCAATCATACTCACTTTGGTTGTCTTCATCCATCATGTGCCTTTAGATATCCGTGAGGAAAAATACAATGCAAAGTCTTCTGGAGCTGTACAGGGTTTATTGTATTAAGTGCTCCAATGGGCTTTTCAGTCTGAATTTTGATTATGAAAATATTCATGGTGCGGTGCTTATGCTCTGCTTTGATAAAGACTGTAAGGAGTTTATTAATGGTTTTCTGCAGCTTCTGCATTTCTCTTGGAGTTAGATTATTCTAATATGAGATTCATAGGGCCCAAAATATGGAGCTTGTTATTACAAGGGATTTGTTCCCATCCTCTCTATCTGTAACTGATAGGAAAAATCATTGTATCGCTTTATTCTCTCTTAACTCAGCCGCATCTTAAGGCCCTAAAGTTCATTCTATTTCAGAAGCGTAGGTAAGTTTTCATTAATTTCCAATTTGTTGCTTCATTGAATTTCTGTCCGTCTTATGATAAGTTGACCAATTTCAGGTTGCAGCTTGAAATGCAAGCTTACTTAGCTCTTCGTGTTTTTGAGAGGTATGTATTTTTCTTGAATAAAATTAGTTGATGATGTTTGAGTGCGCTATCTTTTCAACGCTTAAGCATCTGCATGAATGAGATGCGACTCTGTTATGGTAAAAAAGTCAAAACAAAAACTTAAATTATAAGTGATAAACCGTTTTATTTCCTATTGAAATTGTCATAGAGAGTGAGCCTAGGACCAGTAGTTATGTTGGATCCGTTAGGATCCATTATGACATGGATGCCACAAGTTTGAATCTTGTCACATTTTAGGGGTAAGACATCTAGCATCTAGACCTCCTTAGATCCACACTTGGAGATCCCTGTAATAACCGGTTTAATTGTCTAGTTCAATTGAACCAGCCAGTCCTTATATTATACCGCGATCATACGCGCTAACAGGAGATGGAACCGTGACCTGGAGCAGGCCAAACTCGCGCGCGGAAGGGTTTGGAGAGTTCATTTCGCTATGTTGAGCGAACAATCACGTTCGGGGATAAAATTTACCAACTCCTCTTAACTACTTTTTCATTTATATCCCTAAAGAATTGAAAAGTTGGAAGAAAACCGTAGCGAACAGGAGGAACGGCCGAGAGGAAGAATAAAAAGATTTGTTGATTTTTCTTTTTCCCATCTTTGTATAAATCATCCTTTTTTTATTACATCTAAAATAAGAAACACTTTCATAAGGGAAAAGAAAGAGATTTGAAAGCGAGGAGAAGAGATTTTGAGAGAGAAAGAAGAAGAATTTTGGATTTAAAAAATATTCATTTGTAAGTGAATTTTTATTGTATAATTTTTATTAAATTATATTTTCATGAAAATCTATATTGTATGATTTTAGAGATTTTAGAAGGGAAGAGATCAAAATTTCTAGGGGTCCGATTCAATAAGAATTCAGCTAGAAAGGAAAATCGAGGTTTGAGATTGTACAAAGGACCAATGATTTGTAAGACGCAAAGTGGGTAAATTACCATTGTGTATAGACATTTTTATTGTTGAACTTCATTTAAATTCTATTTAAATAATTACTTTACTTATTCAGTCATGTTGTTATGTGAGATGATTCAAATGCATATGTGATGATGAATTTTTACAACAAATAAATTCATATACCTGATATTATGGATATAAATATATATGATAAAAAATGTAAAGAAAATAAAAAGTGGAGTTGAAATGTATATATAAAGAAAATAGAAAGTTGAAATATATTTGATATAGTTATATACATAAGAATATAAGAAAAAATGTTGAAATGAATGATATGATATATATTATAAAGAAAAGCATAACTAAACGAATGATAAAGGGAAATGGATATGCATGCAAATTATAGGAATTCACTCCCGTATGACACTAGTTGGGGAAGCAACGTACCCGTGCGCGTTAAATAGAAATGGAATGTACCTTCAATATATTTAGATGATGCTCTTGTACTAATTAAATTGGAAAAAGAATACATGTTAAAATGTTATAAATGTTATAAATGAATATGATATAAAATGTATAAATGAATGAATGAAATGAAATAAAATGAAGAAAGGAAATGTATATCAGATGTCAAATGAATAGATATATATAAAAGGGTATATGTATTGTACTTTATATATGTTTAATTGTTATACATATAGAAGTTATCAACTAAGTTTATTTTATAAACTCATTCCATTAAATAATTATTTTTAGGTAAGTTTTTTGAGAATTATAAATGACTGAAAGAGGAGTATGTTTATAGAAGACAACGCATAAATGTAAAGAGGTAAATTATGACTAATGTAAATGTTTAGTTTTGACAAAAATGAATATATTTTATGGAATATTTTTATAATAGTGACTCTTCAGTTGTTGTCACGACCCGACCCGGATGCTCAACTTAATGAGGATGGAACGAAAGTCGGACGGTAGGATCAAATCACTTTAATTCATAAGTAATTCAACATTTAAAACATCAATTTTTTCTCCTTTAAATCTAAAGAGCTACTAATAAAAGATCCTTAAATGCTTTATATTTGAAAAAAATCATAAATTACATGTTTTCAGTATTGCGTCGTCTTCTATAAACAAATTCTTCCATTTTGTCATTTCTAATCCTTGGTATCTTCATTGAAATATTTATTTAATGGAATGAGCTTACAAAATAAAGTCGGTGGGTAAAAGTTAAAAATAATTTACATGAATATCTTTTTACAAAACGCATATAATCTTTAATATGCATCTTATCCTTTCTAAACTTTATTTTATTCATTTAAGTCATTTATACATATCCGGTCATACTCCTTTAAAACATTATAAAACTTTAATATTTATTCATTTTTCCATTTAATTTGTACATGAACACCGTTTAAATGTATCGAAGATGCAACCATTTTTATTTTCTTTTTTCTTTCCATGACTTTTTCCTTTTTCGTGCACGAGTACGTTGCTTCCTCAGCCAGTTCCATACGGGGGTGAACTCCTGTAAGTTGCATGCTGTGGGCTCAGAAAATTCGGCCCCGGCCTCCCCGCCTTTTCTTTTTATTCGGCGAAGGAGTTTTAACGAAATAAGTTCCAGGGTAAATTTTGGAAGGCAGATGAGTTTGTAGATAAGGCACTACCCAGAGATTTCGCCCTCATTTTGTGAGGACTTTATGATCTGAGTTCTGGTTTCCTATAGGCGCAAGCCCCTATAGTTAATTACCCCTCTCAATCACAAGAGAGAACTTTCGATTAAGGCTAGTCGTCAATCAGATACGTATAGAGAATATGTGTTATCTGGCATATAGTAGCAGCATGAATTTGGGTTTGGAAATGTTGGATTTGGATTTGGGTATTTGGAAGGGTTTGATATTTAAAATAGAAAATTTCACCATCTTGCACTTAAAGCGGATGGTGGGGAATGAATGATGGACCCGATCAAAATCCCATGGTTCCGTCATCCCGGGCCATCGTGGTCCCTGGTCTACTTAGTCAGAAGAGGTAGTCGACCCAACTTGACAGAAGGATCCTTGTCGGCAGCCATGGGTTGCTTCGTCCAAGGGGACCTTGTAGATCTGGGATGGATGTTTGCCTAAGGGGACAAATTTGAATCCACCTTAGCTAACAGAGGGCTTTGTGCCCTATCGATCATATCCTATTGATTCATATCTCAAGGATTTGATGCCAATAAAGAGCGTATTGGATCTGGCCATAACCGGTATTGCGTGGTGCCATTTGGCGGCAAAACCACTCGGTTCAGAGGGCCCCGGGTTATAACCGTTTATCCTGCTGTGCTATTTGGCGGCAGACCGCCGGTCAGAGGACACGTACCACGTCCATACTGACAGGATATTATTTGAGAATGGATCCTAGTGATATTTTCGACCAGGCATTTGACTCTTTTGTGAGTTGAAGTAAATTTTAATTTGTCCACCCCGACAAACTATTGCGGAGGGTGGATGGATTTTGCTTTCAGTGTTTGATAGTTTATTTCAATTTTAAATATTTTTGGGATTTTGGGATTTTGAGATTTTTTTTGGATTTTGGACTTTGTGGAGCTTTGGATGGCATTGGAAATTATTTGTGAACCCCACCGATTGAAATAAGCAATCAACACGGCCATCATCAGGGTTTTCGGGGTCATTTTCATTTAAAGTTTGAACCTTGTCGATTCTGTCTGGATGTGGACAGAGGATTGGGTTTCGTAGGCTTTATGCCTTTGAGAGTGAATTCTCTTAATTTTAGGCTTTTAAGGCCTAATATGAATGTATTAAAACAAATATTCTGGTCACCACGGCCACATATTTGTTTGTTGGTTCGAACCTTGTCGACTCCTATCGATCTATATGGAAGGATCGGGTTCGAACTTGAATTCACTTGTCAACTCGCGCAGCATCCCTAGACGTCACGTGTGTACTAATAACACGCTCGCCGGGGCCCATACGGGTATTTAATTGTATTTACCCCTTTTAATGTACCTATGTGTATACAAACTACGGTGCACGTGTTGAGGTAATTTGAAAGATTTATAAATGCCTGCGTGGCGTTGTAGTGTGATGCCCCAAGATCTAACTTGGAAAGAATATCAATTAACCGTCCATTTACCAGAGTCATCTACACATCTCCAATTAAAAACAGTATATATAAAAAGTCTATAAATTTAAAACATCAATATACAAGTCGATTCATATCTCAAAAGGTCATGTACAATACTCAGGAACTATACTACAATCACAAGTACAGAAATTTATCCTGTCCTGAGTACAAAAGAATCAAAATCATCAAAAGAACTAAAACCTGTAGATCCGGATCAATTTCTATCTTCTGCTCCCTTGCCCTGACCTGAAAATGTCAACCACATATAATGAGCTTTACAAAGCCCAGCAGGTCACCTAATACCTATAACTGAAGTCAAAGCACGGCAATGCTATCAATATGCATGTCAATCAATCAAATCTGTACAGTCAATGGTCAATGAGTCTATGCAATCCGGAAATCCATAGTCAATAAAACCAGTCAATGCAGCGGCAGGCTAATCGATAAAATCAACTCAATCAATCAATAATCGACAATCAAATCGATACTGTCTAATCAATACGATCTATTCAATGAAATCAATCGAGAAAAACGATACGATAAATCTCAATCTATTCTAACAGTGAATCCATGCAACAGTCAATACGGTGCAGAAATAGTAGCAACAACAATCCTATCAATAAATCTATAAGCAGTAATATCAATTAATCTATAGGCAGAAATCAATAAATCTATACAATGTCCATATCCATGCTATCAATGCAATATCTATATCCATCCATGTCCATATCAATACTCAGTAGTATCAATGCTCGATAATCAATCGATGAAATCAATGAAATCGTACGATACAGTAAATCCGATCAAATCAATAAAGCAGAAATCGATAAAACAATAGATCCGTATATCAATACAGTAAACATGCATTCAATATGATAATACTGAACAAGTACAATCAACTGGCTCTGTTGCTGTTGTAGAATCCATATTGCTGTTGTAGATATCCATACATTGGTTTCAATAAAAAAGAGTCGTCACTCTATTGCCCGTCGGCCGCCCGTCGGCATATCTATAAACTCCTTATGACTCCCATCGTTATATCAATGATCAATGGTTTAAAGGAAAGCACGTCGGCCCACCATCCTGTACATGTCAAATCAATCTCCAACCAACGTTCAACTAGGTTATACGTGTTTCAGTATCAATAATCATTATTAAAGCAATCATATCAATATTCATATGCATATCAATTCAATCTATCAATTTCAGACAAATCAGAAAAACAACGAAAATCGGGCAGAGTAACGGCAGTCGATCAAATTTACACAAAAATCATGCAAAAACAACTAATTTCCAAATTGCACCAAATTACAGTAGAATATTCACGACATCAATATAAGATTATTATTCAATAGAATCCAAATCAATAAGCATCCTGATAAATTTCTAATCAATTAAAATCGCGTAGAACCAATTCCGACAGATAAAATCTTCGTAGAACATAGTCAAATCGTGTACAATATTCATATCTATAACATTCTAAAAGTTGTGCGGTGAAAGTTGTGTCAATACCAAATTAGGTCCAAAATTCGACTACGAAAACACAAATCCGTACACAACTCAATCAAAAATCAATATCTTCGAAAACAGAAATATGATTCGGAGTCCTTACCACGAGATCTACACTTTCCCCAACAGCGGCGTCGGACGAGAAGCGCTCCGCGGTCTCCGAAAACCAGCTTCCCTTCTCTTTTCCTTTCTCTTTCTCTCTCTTAAAAAAATCAAATATTTTGAAAATGATTTTCTCTCTCCTCAAAACGAGCTGATTTACTTAAATCAATGAACTGATCGGCCCGGCCGATCGCCACATCGTCCAGGACGATGTGACCAAATTCCAATCATCCAGGACGATATTTCAGGCCGATATATAATTTTTCTTGGACGATAAAAACCCTTGCTCACTGACTTGTGCCAAGCACTGATCGTCCTAGGACGATCAAGAATCGGCCTGGACGATCCTGTCCAGAAATCATTCCAGAAAGCACTCCAGAAATCAGCTGTTTTCAATGCACTGATCGGTCTGGACGATCTCAACATCGTCCTGGCCGATCCTGGGAGGAAAATCCAATTCAGAGAGGAACAGTAAGGGAACGAGATCTCACAATCTCCCCACCTTAGAAAAATATCGTCCCGACATTTCTCTACAGGTACGAAGCAAAAACAACACAAAACAAATCGATCCAAATCCAAATCAAAACTCGTCGAAATCCATACAGAACACACAATACAATCAATCAAATGTCAATATGTATGATCAAATGTCGATATCAATCGGTTAGTCAAATCAATCTTACCAGTAGAACTTTCCGGTCGTTGCTGTTCCTCATGATGCTGTAAACTCTGTAGACTGTAGATGCGTGGCACCACTGGAGGAAGTGCAGGAGGTCGTGGTGCAACTGTCTCTCTCTGATCTCTGACAGCTCTATCAATCATCCGATTCCCTGATCTCTCACTGTAAGCCCTCGAGCCAACAGTCCTCTGCTGTCCTGTACCCGTGCCAGAATCAGTCATTCCACCCAGTCCTTTCTGAGGACAATCTGCTGCTCTGTGCCCTTGCTGTCCTTAGTAAAAACACTGTCCCGTCAACAGGTAGCATCGACCTGCATGTCGTCTACCACAGTGAATGCACTCGCCAGAACTACCAGACGATACTATCGATGCAGATCCCGATGCAGATCCCTTCGAATCATCATACCTGCTTCTCTTCTCTTTATCTCTGTCTCTACCAGAATCATCTCGTCGTACCTCATCTCTCCTCCTCCTGGTATCATCGTACCTCGATACCAATGTCGCCAAGTCAATCTCTATCAATTGGGCCCACTCCACCAGCTCAGAAAACTCATGGATCCGGAAGGGTACAAGTGGGTGTCTCAGCTCTCTAATCAATCCGTGCAGGAATCTATAACACTTTTCTTCGGCAGTAGGAATCAAATGAGCAGCGTACCTCGCAAGTGCAGTAAACTCGGCCTCGTACTGCATCACTGATTTGCGGCCTTGCTCCTATCTCATGAAAGCTTCCTGCATCTGTCGCTGAGCTGACGGTGGTACAAACCACATCCTGAACACTGCAGTGAACTCATCCCAGGTGATCTCAGCATTGGTCTTCCCCTGTAATTTCTCTCTCTGCTGTCCGATCCACCATCTCTCTGCCTCACCCTCAAACAAGAACACAGCTAATGGTACCTTTTTACTCCCCGGACACTGCATGCTGTCAAAAATCTTTCCACCCTCATGATCCAATCCTCAGCAGCCTGGGATCCCACAGCCCCTTTGAACAACGGAGGCTTCAGCTTGTGAAACATCTGCAAGTGTCTGTCTGCCTCTTCTTCTTTGCTCCCACTCATCTTGCTCTGCGCATCACCCATAACATGTGCTATCGCAGTAGCTGTGGGCTCCGAAAATTCGACCCCGGCCTCCGCTCGCTTTTCTTATTCGGCGAGGGAGTTTTAACGAACTAAGTTCCGGGGTAAATTTTGGAAGGCAGATGGGTTTTTAGATAAGACACTACCCAGAGATTTCGCCCTCATTTTGCAAGGACTTTATGATCTGAGTTCTGGTTTCCTATAGGCGCAAGCCCCTATAGTTAATTACCCCTCTCGATCACGAGAGAGAACTTTCGATTAAGGCTAGTCGTCAATCAGATACGTAGAGTATACGTGTTATCTGGCATATAGTAGCAGCAATGGATTTTGATATTGGTAGAAATAGATTTGGATTTGGGAATTTGGAGAATTGGATATTTGGATATAGTTGATATTTAAAATAGAAATTTCACCATCTTATACTTAAAGCGGATGGTGGGGGAATGGATGATAGACCCGATCAAGATCCCATGGTTCCGTCGTCCCGGGCCATCATGGTCCCTGGTCTACTTAGTCAGAGGAGGTAGTCGACCCAACCTGACAGAAGGATCCTTGTCGGCAGCCATGGGTTGCTTCGTCCAAGGGGACCTTGTAGACCGGGGTTGAATGTTTGTCTAAGGGGACAAATTTGAATCCACCTTAGCTAATAGAGGGCTTTGTGCCCTATCGATCATATCCTATTGATTCATATCTCAAGGATTTAACGCCATTAAGGAGCGTATTGGCTCTGGCCATAACCGCTATCTGTGGTGCCATTTGGCGGCAAAACCACTCGGTTCAGAGGGCCCCGGGTCATAACCGTTTACTTGCAGTGCCATTTGGCGGCGAAACTGCCGGTTAGAGGACACGTACCACGTCCTTACTGGCAAGAGACTTTTTGAGAATGGATCCTAGTAATATTTTCGACTAGGCATTTAGCTCTTTTGTGAGCTGATGTAAATTTTAATTTGTCCGCCCCGACAAACTGTTGCGGAGGGCGGATGGATTTTGCTTTAACTGCGTTGATGGATTTATTTCAATTTTAAATATTTTTGGGATTTTTGGAGTTTTTGTGGAGTTTTTTGGATTTTTATGAGTATTTGGGTGGAGCTTTTTGGATTTTTAGATGGAGCATGGAAGACATTTGGATATTTGAGAGTCATTTGAAATGTTTGTGAACCCCTCCGGTTGAGATCTGCATTTAACACGGCCATCATCGGGGTGTTTGGGGGTCATTTCCATTTGATTGAACCTTGTCGACCCTATCAACTTATCGATAGGGGATTGGGTTTCTCGTAGGCTTTGTGCCTTTTGTTTAGTGAATTCTCTTGATTTTAGGCTTTGAAGGCCTAAAAAGAATGTATTTAGACAAATACACCGGTCGCTACAACCGTGTATTTTGTTAGGTAGTTCGAATCTTGTCGACTTCTATTGATCCGTATAGAAGGATCGGATTCGAACTTGAATTCACTTGTCAACCCGCGCAGTATCCCTAGGCGTCACGTGTGTACCAATAACACGCTCGTCGGGGCCCATGCGGGTTTTATAATTATTTTTACCCCTTTTAGTGTACATATGTGTATACAATTTATAGTGCACGTGCAGGGGTACTTGGAATAGACGTCTTCTGTCTGCTTGAACGGAGGTTGCAGATCCGGTGGCGTGACGTAGCATCTTCTGAATTTAGTGATTCGCTGCTTTGTACAGGCAGACTGTCGTGCACTATTTGTTGATTTTTGTAGGCGGATCATAGTGCACTAACTAATCTCCTGCCTTGAATTGTTGATGCTTGCATTTGTTGTAGTACTTCAATATTTGCACACAGATAATATGTTGGATGCATGACTACTGATCATCAAGAAATTTGCAAGTTTCTATACTCTTATCCAACTCAATGTTCATAACTTAGTTGAATTGAGATCCACTCAATCTTGATTTGATCTGATTTTCTCTTTCCAAAACTCGTATAGAAGCCAATTAGTGCTTTATCAATTATGTCATCTTTCTTGTTTTCTGTCGTTGGCTTAAATGAAGAATCAATCATTTCAACCTTAAATGATTATCTTTATTAATGTCTTATATTTCAAAGCTAGTGGCCGCTGCATCAGACCAAAAACTATGGTAGTCAAAGACATATCAAGCCCTCTATCATATTCATTGTGTGCTGACCTTCAACACTCATAGGAAACCACAATATTTATTAGCAAATCAGTATTTATCGGGACTACATCAAGCTTATAACACATCTATCATTGTTGATTGCTGGTATTTGCAAAGAGTTTTGTCATTCACGGAGGATTAGTATATTTGCCCGACGCCAATGTTGGTTGCAAGTGATTTGTTTGTATCGGTTAGAAGATGTTGTATTTGCTGCTCTATGTTCATGGAGGATAGGCCCTTTTTGCAGTATTTCTGGTATTGTCAATGGTAGAGGCACTACTACTAACCAGTTCATAGATGCTGGCTAGTGAACCATTGTAGTTTAGAAATCACCTTGCAATCACTTATAAGCACATCATTGGTCAAAGTAACTCATGATTTGGTTCATTAATGATTGTGCCTTGATCAGTCTAATGATCTTCATTGAAATATCTTTATATTATTCCTCAGAGATTATTTAATTTGAATGTGACAAATCCCTTGGTGTCCTATGAAGAGGATTTGTGTCATACATGATGAACTGACTTCTCAATTGGAATGAGAGTCTCTAATGTTGAAGACTTTCTGTTATTAAGCATGAATCCGTGTCTTGTTCAAATTTGATGTCCATAAACTTTGAGTTCAATGTCAAAGTTCACTTGCGAGTACAATTCCATATCAAAACGGTTCAAGTTATGACATATTCCTTAAAATTCCATTTGAAGTTTTGACATCATTTTCAAGTCAAGTTCTTCTTACTTGGTTCAAACCAAGTTCACTATAGTTGTCCAAATTTTGTGCAAGCTTGAGTTCAGTTTGTTCTTCTTGAGTTCATGTATGAGTTCAAATTGAGTTCCTGTTCATAGTTCTTTGCTCTTGCTCGAGTACAAGTGCAAGTCCTTGTTCAAATGGTTCAAGTCAAGTCTTTGTAGCCTCTTGAGTTCAATCAAATTCAAGTCTTATGCAAGAGTTCAAGTTCCACTGTTAAAATTCACTGTGCTCTTTGAGTTTAAAATTCAAGCTTAGATTAGGTTCATCAAATGTATGTCCACAAGTATCAAACTCAAGTTCACTTGAGTTCAGGTTCATTTGAATTTCTTTCCATATGATTTAGGCTTAGCACTTTCAATTTATTATTAGTCATTTGATTTGAGTTCTGAGCATAGTTCCAAGTTCAAGTCCACCATCGTTCTTGCATGTCATTCGAGTGCAATCAAGTCCAAGTCCACCATTGTTCTTTTGAGTTCAAATGAGGTCCAAGTGTAGCGTTGCATTCACCCGAAATTTCGGCAGCCTTCCGGCGTCTCCCCCGTTTAGGGGAAAACTACGGAAAAACTGGGCCTCCCGCCACGCTAGAGAAAAGCGTGCACGGTAGGTGCCCTCAAAAGAGGACACCGCGGCCGTAATTTCTTTTATTCCCCACCACGCCAGAGAAAGGCGTGCATGGGTTGCGGGCACCGGTTTAAATTAAGCAATTTTATATTTTACCCCGTGTCGTTGTGGGCGTCGCACCGGGTTCCCTTCCCACCACGCTAGAGAAAAGCGTGCATGAGTTGGTTTTCCGGTCCGACGCTAACACCGAAAATAGGGTTTTGATTACCCGTCCCGTCGCAAGCATCGCAACGAATTCCCTTCTCACCACGCTAGAGAAAAGCGTGCATGAGTTGGTCGTTCGCCGCGTTGCAAGCGCCGGGAATGGTTCTCGGAGTTTAGAGTTTAGGAGCTTATACCTTTGCAAGTGTCGTCGGGGTTGGCACACGGATCGAGGAGTCACTCGCCTACCTCGTCGTAGGTGTCGCGCCAGTCGCCCCTCCCACCACGCTAGAGAAAAGCGTGCATGGGCAGACCACCGACTCGACATGCAGGTCGAGGTAAGAGAGAGACTAAGTTTCAAAAATTATACCTTTGGCGGTCGTCGGCGTTGGCTCGAAGATCGAGGGAGAGAAGCATCATATTTATTTTATAATTAATTATGATTGACCATGATTTATTATGACTAATCACAATTAGTTATAATATAAATTATAATGGTTTTTTTTATTAGTTATAATTAATTATAAGTTAATATAATTAATTAAAGTAATTAATCATAAATAACTTTAATTAATTATAAATAACAAATATTAATTAATTTAATTTAAAAATATAATAATTAATTATGATTAATTAATATTAACTTTAATTAAAATTAATTATAATTAGTTAAAATTAATTATAATTAATAACTTAGAATTAATTATAATTAATCATACTAATTATAATAAATTTAATAATTGCAGTTAATTAAAATTAATCATAAATAATTAAAATAATTTTAATTAAAACTAATTAAAATTACTTAATTAACATTAACTTTTATTAAAATTAATTTACATTAATTTTAATAAAAAAAAAATCGTGTTAATCTTCTCCCTTTCTTCTCTATAGTTCGGCGGGTTCACTGGCATGGCCGAAGAAGAGCACGTGAAAGGGGGGAATTTACCTTCACAAACAGCGAGCTCTTGTTCTTCCTACCGATCAAAATGTCGTAACTTTCGATCGGCACAGGAAGGAGGGAGGCGGAGTCGACTGGAGCAGGTTCGGCCGGCTAGGTGCTCTCTCTCCTCTCTCTCTCTCTCTCTCTCTCTCTCTCTCTCTCTCTCTCTCTCTCTCTCTCTCTCTCTCTCTCTCTCACGGGATCCGGCCGAAGGAGTGGGCAAGGGGCGGTGGCTGGATAGAGGAAGTGGTCGGGAGTGAGGGAGGAGTTCGGGAGCAGTTAGGGAGCTTGATCGTGTGGAGTCGGCTTGAGGTCGGGAGAGGGCAGAGGTCGGAGGGCCTTCTGTGGAATCGGGGGCAGCGACGGGAGTCAAAGCTTCGTGTGAGGGAGAAGTATCGGGCTGTGGGAGAGAGCAGGAGATCGGGATCGGTATTTAACGACGCGCGTGAGGTCTGATCGAGGCGACGTCGCAGGATTCCTGGGAATCGATGTGAGCGGCGCCGAAGGAGCAGTGCCTCGGCGGGATTTCGGGCAGCATATCGGGCAGATTTCGTGGATCCCTCGGGTAGATGGTTTGTACGCAAGATTTTTTTTTTGTTTTGTTATTCTGAGGTTAACAAATGCCCCCCAACAAATGTGGTACGCGTCTAGAGCGAATCACGTTTGTTGTAAGCTGTTTGGCCTTGTCGATCTCTAGATACTTATTCTAGATGTCACACTAAGGCTTTCATTTAGTGGATCTCCAAAAAACTCGCTTGGATGTCACACTACGATTTTCTTTTAGTGGATCTCCAAAATTCGTTTGGATGTCACACTAAAATTTTCTTTCTTCGTAGATCTCTTGGATGTGTCAATAGATGATTGAGATACGGATTTCTTTTGTCCTGTACTTTGTAGATTCACCAGTTAGTGGGATTCTGGCTGCTTCAGAATTTCTGCAGTTACTTCTTGGGCTCAGGTACTCTTTTCTCCCCTTCTCTTTTTTTGTTTTCATTTTGTGCTCCTACTGATACTGTTTTGTATTTTGTGCAGGCTACTACAAGAAAAGGATCCGAGCTTCAGCCAGTTTACTGCTTCAGGAGGCTTCAGTTTTGGTACGTTTTTACTTTGTTTGTACTGTTCTTTTCCTTCTTTTAGCTGTTTTCTGATACTCCCTTTTTCTGTACAGGTTTCGAGAGGAGCGGAATACTTGTTCGCTTGCCACCTCAGGAGACCTCTGTTTCAGGTACAACTTTGTTCTTCTCTTTTTTTTTTTTAGTGTTGTATATATCTGCATGATATTTTCTTCTTTCTTTTTGACACACTTTTTTTTGTTACTTCATGCAGGTCCCAGAAGTGCAGAATACCTGGTCCTTGGAAGGAGCGGAATAAAGCTATCGGCTTCCTCTTCAGGCGTAGTTTAGGAGACAGATTTGAGTCCTTTGAGAAGGACATTGTACTTTTCTTTTTCTTTCAGCTGATGTAATCTTGTAAAAAGATATAGTCCACAGATTTGTATATGAAATTCTGAACTTAATAAAATAAAATTATTTTATAAATTCAGTTGTTGACGAGCTCTCTTTTTACTGCTCTTGAGACTTCTGTGGTTGTACTCTGACTTGTGCTCATAGTATTTTAAATATTTATTTGGGGATCTCGGCATGCAGCGCGATGTCGACCCAAATAAATATTTAAAATGCCCCCAGTCTTTAGGGACACTTGTAGATATTAGTCGGGATGCTTCTTTTCGTAGTTTTAGACTGAGTCATGGGATTTAGATTCTTCTGTTCTGTGCTTTGTGCTGCGGACATTGATGGAGAATTACCTGATTCGTCTTTGTTGACTTGTCAGATGATTTTTATACCTTCGACCCTATTCTTCTAGCTTTGGCGGGCTTGTTGAAGGAGTAGATCCCGGTGACCTAAACCCTTAGGTTTGTATTAGGTCGATAGCGAAAAGTCATTGGTCCAGAGCTTTGTGCATAGCGGACTTGTTGATGACAGAATCCTCTTAGTTCAATCATACACTTTTCATGAACTTTGGGATAGTTTTCTTCGGTCCTTTGCTTTGTGCTTTGACGGACTTGTTGAAGAAAAATTTCTTCGATCCTCGCTTTGTGCTTTACGGATTTGTTGAAGGATTTGCAGGTTTTGGATTCAGTTGATAGTACCGAACGTAGGTAGTATCTTGATCCTTAACCACTTGAGAAGACTTTAATCTGAATCACTTGAGTTCATCAGATTGAGAGAGCTATAATTTGATAGCTTTTTGTCTTCTAGTTGCTGAGATGGGGGTTCCTCTACTGCGGCCTTTCTTATGGCTTGTTGAGTAGACGGAGCTGCCAGCGATCCGGCCATATTTGGGCTTGTTGGATCCGACCTCTTACACCCATTCAGGCTTCAGACTTGAGCTATGGGAATTGCGCTTCCCAATGCTGATTTCACTGAAGTTGACAGATTTGGAGTTTTCCTTTGTGGTTGAAGATTTTGGAGCCTACGAACATTTGGTAGTCGTTCGAGACTCATCCTTCCACTGGAACTTTGATTCTCTAGTCATTTGGGGAGAATTTTGTAGGCTACGATCACTTGAACTGGTCGAGTCAAATTAGCTTTCGTACTTCCTACAGTCCCTACTGACGGGTTGACGAAGTGGGGGTTCCGCTACTACGGCCTTTCTTATGGCTTGTTGAGTAGACGGAGCTGCCAGCGATCCGGCCATATTTGGGCGTGTTGGATCCGACCTTTTACACCCATTCGAACCTTAAGCTTCAGGCTGTCGAAAGACTTTAAGCATCTTCGGCTCAATTTTGTAGGAGTGTGTAGCCACAAAAGTCTTTTTCTTGACATTTGAGTCTTGGTTTGTTGGAGAAGGTGTCTCTAACTTTTGAAAGATCACCTGCATAGACTTTGAAAAAGAAATCTTTGTATTCTTTAGCACAAAATAACATTTGGATTGATAATTTTAAATATTTATTCGGGGATCTCGGCATGCAGCGCGATGTCGACCCGAATAAATATTTAAAATGCCCCCTGTCTCGCAGGGACATTTTAGAATGGAATAAATTTGGAATATAAAATTTTAAATATTCATTTGGGGATTTCGGCGTATAGCACGATGTCGACCCAAATGAATATTTAAAATACCCCCTGTCTCGTAGGGACATTTTGGATAGGCCTTTCTATTTTGAGATTTTAAATATTTATTCGGGGATCAGGCATGCAGCGCGATGTCGACCCGAATAAATATTTGAAATGCCCCCAGTCTGATGGGAGATTTTGAAACGCATTCTTGCTATACAAGAGAATTTCAAAATATAAGTAAACATGCATTGATAAATATGCATATAAAATTTTGATCATCACAAAATACATTAGACATAATATTTTATGCATGATACTTCTTTAAATGTCGACCTTTGATTGGCGGCATAGGTCTCTGACCGTTCAGATCGATCAACTGATATGCTCCTCCTTGGTACACCTTCTCGATGACAAAGGGACCTTCCCAATTGGATACGAATTTGCCACCAATTTTTCGGTGTGGAATGATTGGTCTTTTCAGCACCAGGACCAATTCCCCTTCCTGAAATGATCGAGGACGCACCATTCGATCAAAGGACTTTGCCATTCTTCCTCGGTAGATTTCCAAGTTTTGTTGGGCTTGTAACCTGCGTTCATCAAGTGCGTCGAGCTCCTCCATTCTGAGACGAGCATTTTGCTCTGGAGTGAGATCATTCTGGATTGCTACTCGAAGTGACGGTAGTTCAATCTCCAATGGTAGTACGGCTTCAACACCGAACACCAATGAATAAGGAGTGGCTTTCGTTGGTGTTTTATAAGTTGTACGATAGGCCCATAGAGCTTCTGCCATCTTCGTATGCCACTCTCTTTTGTTCTTGGTGAGGATATTCTTCAACAATTTCACCAACGTCTTGTTGAAGGCTTCCGCCAATCCATTCGCCCTTGGATTGTATATGGAGGAATATCGCCAATCGATTTTGTGCCGATCAACGAACTTATAAATTTTTGTACTTTTGAAAGCAGTACCGTTGTCTGAGATTATGCGGCGTGGCACACCAAATCTGTAGACGATATTGTGGGTAAAGAAATTGATCACATGCTCCGATGTGACCTCTCTGAATGGAGCTGCTTCTGCCAACTTGGAGAAGTAGTCCGTTGCTGCCAGAATAAAGCGGTGTCCCGCTGATGACGGCGGATTTATTGGCCCAATTATGTCAGTGCCCCAGCATTCAAATTGCCAGGATGCTACTGTTGGATGCAGAGGATTTGGCGGTTGATGTATAACATCACCGTGGATTTGACATTCGTGGCACCTCTTAGAGTGGTCGATACAATCCCTCACCATAGTTGGCCAATAATATCCCATTCTCTTGATTTTGGCAGCCATCTTGGGACCTGACTGATATGCTCCACAGAGCCCTTCGTGGACTTCTGATACCACTTTATCAGCTTCCTTGGTCCCTAGGCACCTTAGCCACATTTGATCAAAAGCTCGCCTGTATAGCGTATCATTGACAAATGCGTATCGCAACGCCCTTTTACGAATTTGTGCGGCCATAGACTTTTCTATCGGGAGTTTGTTTTCCTTGAATTAGTCAACGAATGACTGTCTCCAATCATTTTCGACTTCAATATCTAAACAATGCCACCACGATTCTGAAGCTTGACTAGCTTTATGTCTCTTGACCACGTGATATTCTTCTGGGTAATTCTCCATAACGATCTGATGGAGCGGTTGAGGGTCAACTGGAGTTTCATCATGCTGACTTGAGTCTGGAATTCCTTCTGCCCTCGGGAATTGTAATAGAGCGGGCTCCAAGACCCTACGAGTGTAAACTCCGATGAATATAGGCCTCTCCTCGTTGATGTTCGCCATTTCCTTGGCTAATTTGGCCAGACAATCTGCTTTAGCATTCTGTCCTCGAGGAACTCGAGCTATTTCAACATTTGGTATTTGCTTCAGAAGCTCGAGGGCTCGATGATGGTAATGGGCCAATTCAACTTTGCCAACTTTGTAAATACCGAGGACCTGATTTATTATAAGCTGAGAATCACCAAATATTTGGAGATGTTGGATTCTGACATCGATCGCAATCTCCAACCCTGCTAACAGAGCTTCGTATTCGCCTTCGTTATTGGTCCGA
Organism: Dendrobium huoshanense; assembly: GCA_016618105.1. Classification (NCBI taxonomy): domain Eukaryota; kingdom Viridiplantae; phylum Streptophyta; class Magnoliopsida; order Asparagales; family Orchidaceae; genus Dendrobium; species Dendrobium huoshanense. The sequence continues at coordinate 45,135,062 of CM028347.1, forward strand.
GGTTCAGTCAAACTGAATGAAAATCTCATTATACCTTCTTCCGGTGCTACGAAAATGAGACCAATTCCAGCTCTGGCTCTTGCTATATTTGGAGGTCGGACAGGTCTGATAGATGATGCCCCATCAAAGTACATCTCCCAGAACGGCGGCTTTTCATCCTCCTCGACCTGCATTATTTGCTCATCAGGCAAATCATCATTTAGTAGAGAATCGGCCGGGATTGGGCGTGCAGCAAGAAAATCTGCCAAGGCTTGTCCTTTCACCGCCTTCTGTGGCATGTATATGATTTCAAACTGCAATAACAATACTGCCCACCTGGCTAGACGACCTGTCAACGTTGGTCTTGTCATCAAGAATTTCAGCGGATCGATCTTTGATATCAGTGTGATTTTATGAGATAGCATGTAGTGGCGGAGTTTCTGAACTGCAAAAATTAGCGCCAGACAATGCTTTTCAATTGGGGAATAACGGCTTTCTGCTCCAATCAACCTTCGACTGATGTAGTAGAGTGCATTTTCTTTGCCTTCTTCATTATTCTGGGCCAATAGTGCTCCGAGGGACTCTTCTAGTGCTGCTGTATACAGTATAAGAGGCTTCCTCGGAATTGGCGCTGCTAGAATGGGCGGATTCAATAGGAATTTCTTGATACTATCAAATGCTTCATGGCATTCTGCGTTCCATTTGAAACGGACATCTTTCTTCATTAGCTTAGAAAATGGCTGGCACCTACCCGATAGATTTGATATGAATCTTCGAATGAAAGCCAGTTGTTCTTGCAACGAGCGAAGCTGTCGAAGGTTCCTTGGTGGTGGCATCTCCGTTATTGCCTTAATTTTGTTGGGGTCGATCTCTATTCCTCGATGACGAACAACATACCCCAGGAATTTGCCAGAGGAAACCCCAAAAGCACATTTGAGAGGATTCATCTTCAGATCAAACTTTCTGATTCTCTCAAATACGATTCTGAGATCTTTTAAGTGATCATTTCGGCCAAGGCTTTTAACAACAAGGTCATCTACATAGCACTCGACCTTCTGATGTATCAAATCATCAAATATATGAGTCATCGCCCGCTGGTAGGTGGCACCAGCGTTCTTCAAGCCAAAGGGCATGACTGTGTAGCAGAAAATCCCGATAGGCGTCCTGAACGATGTATGCTTTTCATCTTCGGGCGCCATTTTGATTTGATTGTATCCTGACGATCCATCCATAAAGGAGAACATGTCGTAGTTGGACGTATTATCCACCAGGAGTTCAGATACAGGAAGTGGAAAATCATCTTTTGGGCATGCTTTGTTAAGGTCCCGAAAGTCAATACAGACACGAATTTGCCCGTTCTTCTTCTTCACTGGGACAATATTGGCAATCCAATCGGCATACTTTTCTTCTCGGATGAAGCCTGCCTCTATTAATTTCTTTGTTTCAGCAATCACTTGTTCTTCAATCTCCAATCTCATTCTCCTTGGAGCTTGTTTGACGGGTGCTACATCCGGTTTGATTGCTAATCTATGAACTGCTACGTCAGGGGATAAGCCGGGCATCTCAGCATATGTCCAGGCAAAGCAGTCCCTGAATTCACAGAGAAGCTCTTTTATTTCTTCTATTTGTTCTTCGGGTAGCAGAGAACTAATGAAGGTTGGGCGAGGATCTTCCTCAGTCCCCAAGTTGACTTCTCTTAGTTCATCCATAGTGGCTGCTTGTCCACCATCTTCAAGCTCTTCTGGTGCAGGCTCCGCTTCTACGGGCTGTTCATCATAATCATCAGCCTCGTATGTCTCTTCAGCATCACCATCTTCGGATTCAATTTCCACGCATGTGATGGCACGACAAATCTCTTTCCGGAGGAATTTTCTTTTGATGAATCCAATACCTTTATATGCATCTGTGTCCCTCTGCCGTAACGGACGCGGACTCCTCCCATACCAGAGGCCCAAACTTGTACGAAGTTGTCGTTTGGTGGTAGGAATATTGACTTGTTTTCGTAGCATTTTCTGAATATTTTTAGTATTGAATCTAGGTAGCCTCGTAGGAAATAACTCTTCAGAATCGAGGATCATGCAATCCCAATCATGATTCTCCTCTTCACGAACTCCCGTAGAATATAACACATTCTTTGGAATAGTCCCATTTTTACGGGGAGGCAGATAGAGGGTGGCGAGTTCTTCAACTTTATGCACCTCGCGCGGAATAATTTCTTTGAAATGTTGTAAAGGAACACGCGTGACTACGAGTATACTATCTAAAATTGATAAGCTGTCAATTCTTCTAGAGAACACATTCTGCACCGTGTTCATGTAAATGGAGTCGTAGTCATAATCATCATTTGAAAATTCAACATGCCTACTCCATTCATCCGTTGACTGGCACACTTTCCGTGATTTAGCAGGAGTAACATCATCTTCATCTGTGTCACTTCCCAGATGAGGTACATGCTTCTTTTCCTTTAGAATGGTCGGCGCTTGGGGAAGAGTCGGCACTGCCTTCTTTCTCCCCACCTGCTTTTTCTCACCTTCTCGTTCAGATCGCTTTGCAGCCTTTGAATTTGATGCTCTAGCGTCGAGAGAGCTCGAAGACTTTTGCTTCTTTGGCATGAAATATCGTGCATCTTCATAAACTGTTGCTTCATGAACTGTGAAGGGTTGAATGTCACCAGAGATCCTGAACTCTTCTCCATCTTTGAGATACTTCATACACTGGTGTAGTGTTGACGGGACAATGCCGTATTCATGCAACCAGGGACGACCTAGTAGCGCCTTGAATGAAGTATCCGCATCAATCACATGGAATTTAGCTTCTGTATGGAGCTCTCCAAATACAAGAGGGAGCATGAAAGATCCAAGTGTTTTTTGCCCTTTCTCATTGAAACCATGCACCATCAACTTATCTGGTCCGAGGTGTTCCACATCAAGGCAGAGGGATCTCAGTGTTTTTAAGCTTATCAGATTCACGGAGGATCCAGGATCGAGTAGGATTCGACTGATAATCAGCTTATCGCTCTCTGCAGTAACATACAGAGGACGATTATGGTCTGCAGTTCCGAGCATCATGTCCTCTTCGGAGAAAGTAATAAATGACTCATTTCGAGCTTGCAGAACCTCAGTCAAACTACGTTCAGCAAAATACGTCTCGTATCTTTCGGGATCTTTGAGAGCCTGAATCAGAGTCTCCCGAAGCTCTTTAGACATCACCAAAGCATCGTATATGCTGAGTTGTGCTGGAATTTTTCTTAGATGGGATAAGATATTATAATCTATCCCATTAGCTGAAGTCTTCTTTTTCTTAGGATCTTCAGGGATAATGTCATCATTGATGACTATTTCTTTCTCCTTATCTTTATTGGAGACCCCTTTCTTCGGTGGAGGCGGTAGTACCTTGCCGCTTCTTAACTGCACTTGAGCAATCTCCTCCGGTTCAGAGTCATTTAACGGAGCATTTTCTTCAGAATCAGCCATTGTTGCATCTAGGGACTCATCTGTTGATTCAGAATCACCACCCAGGTTTACATGTCCCATCCGAGATGTTATGCTAGGGTCTGATTCGTCTCCCTCTGGAAAATACAAATTCTCTTCTGAACTGTAATCCATTGACAAAACCATCATACAGGATTCAGAGGGTACTTCTGTGTATTCCTCTTCTGTCAAAGTACTCGGTGTCACCGAGATGACCCGACATATTTTTATTGGAAGAGAATTCTCATCATCTTCTCCGGCTTCGTCTATCTTAAGCTCCGACATGAAGTCAGCGAGCTTGATAGGTCGCCTCACAGTCTGGTAGTACTCATCCAAATTGTCAATAACCCTCTGAGTTACAGTCTTTTTCTCTTTAGGCTTCTTCAGCTTGGTTTTCTTCTTTGATGATTTCACCCCACCAGACTTTGAAGTGCTAGCTTGATTGGAGAGTTGTTTAGAAATAGGAGCTCGCACCATCGGCAGTTCCTTTAAATTTATCATGGGCTCAACATGAGACTTCCACTTTACACCTGGAACTCCTTCAAACTGCTTCAACATTTTCACAGTCTTCTTGGAGATCGCAGTCTCCCACTGTTCTTCTTGAGCTGGCTTCTTTTCTTTTCTTCTTTCTTCAACTAGGGGTACGGAAGAGGACGTGACTACCCGAGCTGATTCCTTTTTAGGGTGAGACAATACATTGTCGGACAATGTGATCTCTCCCTTCTGATATTTTTTTTCAAGCCAATCCTTGAAGATGTAGCAATCTTCAATAGGATGGCTGAGCACCCGATGATATGGGCAATAATTTGGGTCACCAGTGTGCTTCGACTCTTCGGGTCTCTTGCATTCAGGCAGTTCTAAATCCGATTTCAACACTAGTCGAAATAATTTGGCGACACTTTCCCTTTTGAATGAATATTCTTTATTCATTTTATCTTTGAGGGATTGGAACGTTCTATCACCAGTTCCTATTGCTTGTCTCTGGCCTCCAGCTTGATAAGTCCGTGGCTTATCATTTCCCCCTAATATCAGCTTTGGTTGGGGGTGAGGGTTGTAGGCCTGTTTGGGCTTTTCTTGATATTGCATCGGCTGTTTGCCTTTATCTATATTGTAAATTACTTGTTTTTCTCTATCAGCTCTAGAGAAGAATGTAGAGTCGGCCTCACCCCTTCTAGCACCCGGGGCCTTAGCTTTTTTGGGCTTATCAGAGTGATTTTCTGACCTGGACAAATTCAATTTCTCAAATTTGGCCACTCTGTCGAGCAAGTCTTGAAAAGTGTTTATCGTAGCCATACACAGGAAGGGTTGCATCTTATCATTAATGTTGCCCATTAACAACTGTACTGCATGTTCTTCCTCAAGCTGCTGCTCACATTTCATGCTTAAATTTCGCCAGCGAGTGATGTATTTAGTCACTGATTCTTCTCTTTTTCTCTTATCCAGAGCGATGTCAGCAATCGTGATCTTCTCAGTTGCACTAGCGAATCTCTTCACGAACATATTTTCTAATTCCGCGAAGGTTTTCACAGAATCATTCGGTAGTTCAGCATACCATTCGAAAGCAGTTGCTGTCAAACTGCTGACGAATTGTCGGAAGAGTAGGGCGTCATTTCCTCCTGTGTTCTCACAGGTGGCTTTAAACTGTGCCAGGTGCTGTCTGGGGTTATTATTACCGTTGAAAGTGTTGAACTTTGGGACCGAATACCCTTTCGGGTATGGTACTTGGTCGTATTCAGCAGGGTAAGGACGACCCTTGCCCACCAACTTTTCTGCCTGATCAACCGCTATAATAGCCCTGATCTTCTCGGTGATAATTCCTTCTAACTGTGCAGCAGTCACTGGTTCGGAAGTACTTGCAATATTCTACGGAGTGGGCTGGCGAACAATATTATGGGCTTCGCGACCACCTTCAGGAGCTCCCTGTACTCCTGAACCTTGTGGCACTTGGAAGTTTGGAGGGTCAGCAGGAGGATTAGGCATGGCCCCAATAGTAGCATTTCTCTGCATCATCTGCATCATCGCCCCCATTTGAGTCATCATCTTAGTCATCTTTTCATTTAACTGAGATATTTCCCTATCTTTGGCCCTCATTTGTCGCCTCATTTGTCGTCGCATTTCAGCGAGTGTGACGTTCTCGGCTTCAGAAGGGTTTTCATCTACTTCATCCACTTCTTCTTCTTCTTGAGAATGACGACTTCTGCCAGTGGTGGACCCTTCTCTACGACGACGACGGTATACTTGCCGGGGTGGCGGTTGCCACTGCTCTTCATCTTCATCGTCATCATAATTGGCACCATCATCGATGTCTACATGTGTCACCATATAGACAATTTCCATATCCAGAGTGTCATTTGTTTATTGAATTTCTTCTTTTAAATTTTCCTTTAGAAAATCATCAATATTTTCTTCCCCTTCAAGGAGTTCTTCTTCCTCTAGATTTTGATAATCTATATTTTCCTCCAGTACTCGGATCTCCGAGCGACGACGCCATCGGATTTCCGGCTCCTGATTAGGCACGGGGACTTCTTCAACCAGCGGACTGCGGTCAAAGTTGGTTTCTTCTTTTGGAGGAGATGGAGGACGACGAGATCCCCTAGAGGATTCTCCAAGGTGTCTACCGTCTGGAAGAATATCATTATGGGTCCTTTTCGGGGCCCACTTCTTACGTTGTTCGTAGATGGGGGCGGATCTCGGGGAAGCCTTACCGGATGTCACGCCCATATCAGTCCTCTTTTCTCTTCTATCTTCCTTTTCATTTCTCCGAGACTTTGGCCTCCATACTTGTTTTCCTTTCCACCGGGACCTTTTAGCAGTGGATCCCTGAACATATGGTTCAGGTGTCACACCCCGATGTTCACCGCGTGGAATGTATCTTCTTTCTCTTCTTTCCGCCACAGCAGATAGGCGTTCCCTTGGCGGAGTTCTTCTGGCCTCTATCACTAAGGGCCGTTGGAACTTTTTCTTTTTCAGACCTTTCTCCTTTACAGTCTTCAGGACCCGATAGACCCGGGTTGAGAGAGTTTCAGGTTCTTTTTTCTTTGGAGGAGCTGGGACCTCCTGTCGTTGCTCCCAGAAAGACTTCTTCAGCTCACCAGTGGAGCTATTCCTTTTCACCCATTTTAAATCAGAAAATTTGTTTCGGGTAGGAACATTGGCTTCAGGCACTTGGGCCGACAGATTAGAAGGGTGAACAGGGAGTTGTTGTTGCTGAGCTCGGAGTTCAGCATTCATCTTTCTCCATTGTCTTCTCGTAGGCCTCCCTCTAGATGAGGAGGCTTCAGCATTGTACTCTCCAGGTGCAGATAACCTGGTCGGCAGGGGTGTGGTGTTTGTAGTCACCACAGAGACTCTTCCACAATTCACAATTCTTCTAGTGGTCAGGGCCTCAGGCTGTGATAGCCTCTCGAATACAGAAACTCTATCACGAGTATTTTCAGTAAAAGATCGTTGTGCTGGCAGATGCACACGACGGGTGACAGCTTCAGTAGAATGGGGCCTCCTGGCAGGCCTTTCAGCATTCCTTCCATTCACAGGAATGGCGACAGTCCTTGCAACGACTGCAGGAAAATCAACACTACCAAATTGGATGGTAGCTCCAGTGTTTCCAGTCTCAATAATAG